>JAQZBX010036074.1:0-24318 GCA_029593785.1 Cabassous unicinctus
AAAGAATCTAATATCTTTTCATCCTTTATAAAAAATGTTATCTTTATCAACAGAATGATAGATTTAGTTGGAACATAGGATAATCTTTTGCATCCTCATTTAACTGATCAGCATTTTTTACTCTGGGAGAAATGGAATCTTTCAGTATCTGCAGACGTGCTCAGAGTTTGAAAGTGTGTGGAAACCCCCAGTTCCCACACATTGTCTGTGTGGTTAAACAATTTGCCAGGTAAGCTTCATGTTCCCATTCCTTTTTGTAGATGATTTGTTTTCACATATTAATATATATCTATATTCATATATTGATGTTAAATATACTCCCAGACTGTACATCTTTAAGCATCAACAAGTTTTTCCTGACCTGCTGTGATGGGGTAGCATGGAGAGCCTGAGTCAGCCAGACGTACACCTGTACCTGTATTTCCTGTATCCTATACATAATGGGGAGAGAAATGTTCTCCTGGTGCTCTGTCACCTTCTATCACCAGGCATTGATCACTTCCCTACTTCCCCTAAGAACTCTGAAAGTCACTTTTCTTTTGTGTGGGTCTTCCAAATGAGGTTTTCTTTTTTCCCTCAATCCTTAACTGAATTTCTAATTGCCTTTCTCAGCCTGTGATAAGCCAAAGGACTTCTTTTTCCCACCCTAGACTCCATTATGACATCACAGTAGCTAGATAAACCACAGAGTTAAGCAAACAAAAGAATTTTTCATTTTCTCTTTCATTCAATAAAGCTCCATTTTCTGTACCCTAGAACCTTTGACCTGTGTCCTAATGGCACTGGTCACTCAAGGGCAGAAGTTCAGCCTCAGGTTAAGTCTGCGGGTGTTTCTGTTAAAGAGGGAGCCTGTCTGCTCTCACTTCCTGTTGTCCCCGCCTGCACAACGCAATCGCTCTTCTGAGATTACGCCTGCTAGTTAGCTCCATCGCCTGCAAGATAGGTTAAAAAAAGAAGGCTGTTTTTCCCTTCTCCTTCCCCCAAGTCGCACAACCCTTTCTGTCTTTGCTGTAGCTGAGCTGACATTAGCCCAGTCTTATCTTGGGAAAGTTGGGGGAATACATGCTAAAATGTTGGCAGTTTCCCAGTTCGGATTCCCTAACACCTGTTAATCTAACTATGAAATCTGAAAGTTGCATTAAAATGCATTTTTGGTTGTTTTAAAGTGTTTGAAACTAATGGAAAACAACATATTGAATAACTGAAGCCCCATGGAAGGAACAGAATATATGGGGAAAGTTTGCATTTAAATAAGAAAGTCACACAATTTCCCCTCCATATGATCTGCTTTCTCCTTTACATGTCTGTTGCCCCTACTTCAGCTACTACTGCCCTACTTCTTCTATCTCACCATCCTACCACTCCTTTTCCAGGAGATAAACACTCTAGCTGCCACTATTTGTGCAAAACAGCTGCCTGGTTATGGTACATGCTACTGCATGCATTTATTTATTCATGCATTCACTCAACCATTCATCTCTCCCTTTTCCAGGCAGAGGGGGCTGCATGAGAAAAGGTCCAAGCTCTAGAGAGTGGACATACAAGGATACTATAAGTAGTTCAGTATGGCTGCAGCATAGGGTGGGACAAAGAGTGGGAACTGGGTTGGAAGGGAGGTAGTGCGCATTGACCACTCACGATCAAAAACTGTGGGATAGGCTGTGCATCTTCCCTAGGCCTTCTCTGTGCTACACAAGCCATGTGGGCAGTCATTGTATACACTGCATACAAGTGCCCTGCAGAGGGCCCAGTTCTCTCACAATCAACTGATCCCTGAAAGATACCACAGAAAGGACATTTAATTTGGTAACTCTCCAGAAACACTGATTTATTCTCCTTGCTGGTTCCCTCTTCCTCCTCCCCCCACCCCCCAATGCCCATACAACAGACTCTAAGACCTAGCAATGGGCATGTAATTACCTACTTGACCTCTGCTCAGCTATGTGGACAGATATGGTATATGCAATGCTTCCTTCCTTCTTTCCCATTTTTGCCAGGATTCCAAGTTATTTGTGTTCCTCTGTTGCAGAATCTCTTGTTTTGCTTCCCCCATATGGTGTGACAGATCACTACAACAGATGATTATGGATGGGCCCCATATAGGAAGACTGCCCTTCAGAGGCAGATTAATGATCATCCTGGAGCAGCGCCACATTCTGTTTTCCGGGGGCTAAATCCCAGTGCTACTGAGGAAGATATAAAAGACCCATACTCACTTAATTGTGCAATGTTATACTTCCCCATGCCAGCTGGTGATCAAATTATGAGATGAAACAAGAGGATTTACAGTCCTTGAAATTGTATCTGAGCCTGTGTTGTCACAAAGGCACTCCTTACCATATGGTTTTGCAAGGTTCCAAGAAACCCATCAGGGCATCGCGTCACTTGAGTCCCAAGGGTTAATTTCATCTTGCCTGTTTACTTCCTATTACAGCAAGAAACAAGATGCAGTGGGATGCTATCATTCCCTTTATTATTCTTTCTTTTAATCTACATCCACTTCAAACCTAACTGGGCATCTCCCTTAAAAAAATACAGTTCTTCCCAGCCAGGCTTAGCATTTCTTCCTACATATCTTTCTTCATACACCTGTTTCTTATTCTTTATCTGAACTGCCAGACTTTCTTTGCCTAAGATTACTGTCATTGCCCTCATTCTATTTTACTATAAGCATTTCCAGAATTTTTTTTCCCTAGAAACAATAAAAAACACCATGATTGAATGTTTTTCCCAATTTTAACTCAATGGTTTTTGCCAAAAATAGAAGTGGGGGGGGCATAGCTCTCTATTTATGGCTTTGCCTCAATGTCAGCTGGAAAATAGACTTGTTATGTATCTCTCCCCAAAAGTTCTTCTCTACCTGTTTACAGAATTTAGGAGCCAAAACTGACTCATTCAAAATGTAAATGGTTGATCTCAGGTTTTTAGAGGATGTTGTAGAAAAATCAATAAGTTAAATTTTAGATACAAACAGTTATCGTGGATCCTTGAAAGAAGATGTTGAAGAAAAGGAAGACAATGGTCAGTCTGGAAAAGAGTAAACACTTTTAACTGGATTTCATGGGTAAGTGTTGCTCAAAGGTAGAGCTGTTCAGAGACTAAGTACTTTTAGTAAGCAAAGAGATTTAAAGGGGCAGGGGGAAAAAAAGATGAGAAATTAGAGGTCAAAGTCATGAATCACGACCTGAACAGAACAATTCAGTGTCTCAGTAGAAGAGGAACATGAAAAGATTGTCTTTATTGCATTTTAAATATTTTTTGATATAATTAATTATTTGAAAACTAAGTTTCTCACAAAAAAAGGTCTATACTACAGTACAGAAAGGATATACAGAGAAAATAGAAAGGAAGTTTATTTCTTCAGAAATCCAAAGAGGTACTCTAGCCAGTATAGGCAGGTGGAAATAGAATTAACTAGTTGTACCCTACTGACCATACCCCACTGCCTCTGTCTTAGCGGAGAAGATGTACATCATAGATATATGTCACAATTTAAAGCACAGGATAAAGATAGACTCACTGGGCTCAAATCCTGGTTCTGCCATTTACTATTTGGATAACTTGGGCAAGCTGCTTAATTTCTCTATGCCTCAGTTTCCTCATCTATAAAATGGTGATTGTAATAAGAATAGTACTTTCCAAACAACAACTACCAGAACTAAGAGCACTTAGTGCATACCTGCTGACAAATAGTAAGCACTACATAAGAATTTGTTATCATGGTTGCTGTTGTTATTAATACTGGTCAGAACCAAGAAGCAAGAAGGAAATATTACTATTTGACCATTGTAAAGCCAGCTGGTTTAGGCACTAGTGATAGAACTCTACTTTATGTGCACTGGGGAAAAAGAACTAAAGGACAATGGAAGAATGGGGATGCCTTCAAAACAATTTCTGCACACTTCAAAAATTTTCCTATGGCTGGATCCAACCATACCCTTTATCCCCATATTCATAGCACCTCAACTCCCTGTAACAGACTCTATAAATACAATTCACAGCACACATTCAAGGCCATATTTCTGCCACACTTCCAAAAATCACTTGGGATACTTTTTGGTTTGTAATCAAATATTTTTTTTAACTAGATTAGGCCCTCGTCACTACCCCAGTATTGACTCAACTCAGTAGAGTGACTCAATTAAGTGCCTACTATGGCTTTTCCTTCGCAAGAAAGGCAAAGATGAATACAACATAGACACAAATGACTCTAATATTACAAAGTACAAGAAAATAAAGAAAGATTATATTTGGTTTGGAAACTCAGGATAGACTTCACAAAGCATATGGTGCTTCAATTAGGGCTTAAAATGTAGGTAATATTTATAAGATAGCATCTTCAAGGTGTTCTTTATGGTTGTGAAAGTAATATGAATTAATTGTGGAAGAGAAGGAAGTGAATCCACCTGTCATCTCACTAAGAGGCAGACAAGATTTTGATAAGTAGATATGGGCAGAAAAGTTATTAATGTGAAGGCAACAGCTCTAGCAAAGTCAGAAAGAAGGAAACATGAAGTAAATTCCAGAAACATATGGTCTAGAACACAAGTACAGCTAAAAACTGCAACAGAGAAAATGAAGAAGGGATTGGGCAGACATGATGGATGCTAAGGTGAGAACACTATATGGAAGACAATGAAGGAGGGTGTTGGGGGCTTCTGGAGGAGAATATTCAATTGAAGCAGTACTATAGGAAGATGAATCTGGCAATGTTCTATAAGAAGGATTGCTAGGTGGAAAGACAAGTCTGCTAAAGTTTTTACAATAGTCCAAGTGGGCTCATGAGCATGGAAACTGAATTATAGTAACTACTCAATGGAAAAATACAGAAAGATGTCAATACATGACTCTGGAGAGATATGATAACCCTCTACAAACTTGTGGCAAAGTTAATCCTCTGACTGTCACCCAAACAGGTTTTCAAACTCAGATATGAGCAAGAAAGGCACTGGATACTTAGATGGCTATAACAAAGTTTCTTCAATAAATATGAGTTCGGATAGGCTAAGGTATGATCGTAACAAACAGCCTCCCAATCTCAGTGTCTTAAAACAAAATTTGCTTCCATCAAGGGTTGGCTGGGGCTTCTGCTCTATGTCTCATTACACAGGTACCCTGGCCCAGAGGCTCCATCCTCACACATACTGCCACATTCACCGCAGTTGGGAGAAAAAGAATATGGTGAATCTTGCACTGGCTCTTCAAGAGTTCACTCACATTTCATTGGCTAAAGTGAGTTCACCTAGCCATACATAACTTCAGGTGAGGTGGTGGGAAAATCAAATCCTCCCATGTGCCAGGGAAAAGGGAAGAACTGGAATATTTTTGAAGGCCCTAATGGCATATTTTCTTCAGAGGTTTTGCTTATAAAATTCTAAGATCAGTTTTATGTTTTTCCAGTCAAAGGAATATTTAAACTATTTAGAAGCAAGGACAATGAGTATAGGAGAAGAAACAGCCTTCAGCATCAGGTTTATGGTATAAAACAAAAAGTCAACAGATAATACATAAAAAGTAATATTTTAAAATGTTAACAAATGAAAAAAAAATAAGAGGAGATTCATTTGTGAACACAGCCTGCTACAGAAATTGCAAACGTGGTTAATATAATTTAGAGATATTTCCATCAAAGACTCTTAAAATAAAAATGAAGTTCTGATACTTAATGAAAGAAACCAGATTTCTTGGTTGCTCTCCTTTATGGAAACTTTCAAAAGTACAAACTAGGATGACAGATAAATGTACTTTGTGTTCCACATCCACAAGTTTCGGAGTGTAGAAGCAAAATGTTTAGGAGTCAGGAGTTCACCAGGTAACCTTGTTCATGTCATTTCACCTCTCTAACCCTGTTTTCTCACTGTAGTCAATTTTTGAAACAGGTATGCAACTATGTACAAAGCATCGTATGAGATGTTATGAAGGAATCATAAGTGAATGAGGTTTCAGCATCTGTAGAGTTGGAAAGTCAGATAAGGAGACCTGTTCTGCATGTCCCAACTCTACCTGCCATAATCAGCATCCAGCCAACTGGATTCCCGATCCCGTTAATGCAAGTCAGCCAAAATTATTCAAGTGTTGCTGCAAGTAGTCTGTGGACAATTGAACTATGAAGAATTTTAAGATCCACTACCACTGGCCTGGCAATCATTTTGCTTTTTCCAGGTGAATAAAGAGGTGAAGAAAACATGATAAAGAGTGATTGATTCCCTATACTGCCTAAGAAATTAATTGCATATGAGAAGGGAAAAAATGGAAGTGCAATATATTACAATAATCAGGAGGTATATTATCCTGTCTAATTTGAATCAACTTTTCACTTATATGAGTAGAGATTTAAGGGTTGGTTGATTAATTCTTTTTCAGTTTGCATGTTTTCAAGTGATTTGTGATTTTTTTTTTTTTTTTTTATGTTTTTCTCCTTTTCTTTTAGGAATCCCTGGCAAGTTGACATACATATGGTGAACATATGGCCTTCTCCTAATTGATTTAATTCAAAAGAGGACCCAGGGGAAAGCTCTGAGCACTATCTTTTGGAGAGCTTTGGGGAATGTTTATTTCAGAGTGAAGGGTTTAAGTGAGATACCATCCAAGCAGTGCAAATGAAGCAAACTGGACAGTACCTACACATGGTGTAGCATCAAGGGTATATAAATCGTTAGGATAAGTTTAACTCCAAATCTCTGGATTGGCAGAACAATATAAAAATATTTGCTTAAAATAAGCAGAAGGAGAAGATCATAATGCTTATTTCAAGAGATTAGAGAAAAAAATTGCTTGCACTGAATATCCCCCACTTGTAAAACTGTCATTCCACAGGTGAAACTGCCTTGCCTAATTAGCCAGCACCACCTATTTAGAGAACAATTTGCTACATTCCAGAATGAGTTTATGTTTGCCTAATGCATCCTCCACCTGATAGAGATAATTCTGCAGCTAAACTCCAGCAGAAAAGATGGGGCAATCGACTGCATTCCTTCCCTACAGACAGCTATAAATAAAGCCATGTGTCCATTGTCTGTTTGCTAAATGGCTCCTGGATGATAGTAATTCAGCAGCAACAAAAGCAAAACCAAATTGAGTTCACTCTTTTTTATGCTCCCTGGTTTGGCTTTAACAATATAGTCTAAATACTTGTCATTAGCTGATGATGACCTTATTGATTTGGAACGTATTTATATCATTAATATAGGGACACAGGACTGAATTATAAAAATGTAACACATGGCCATGGCCCTTTCAAAGTTTTTGTGTCAGTAATGCTCTACTTTTGCCCAAAGCCCAATTTGCTCAGTCCTTCTGAGTCATGCATGGGAAATGTGAATAACGCATGGTGCAGAAGCTGTTTAAGATGCACATTCCCTGCGCTAATTTCTAAACCCTAGGTCAACCTTACCTTTTTCTTTTTATTCCCCACCAACAATCAACTGGTACTTGAGCATTTGTAGTTACTACAATTCATTGCATAATTTAAATACAAATTGCACCCTTAAAATTTCTGCATAGTCACAGCAAAAATGACTCTTCAAGTTAATAATAGGAATACTGTAGACTCATAATAGAGGTCTCTTCTGGATAGCTTGAGCATGCATCACCCTTCTTTGTGAATAGAAGCAGAATTTGAATCCATCATTTTTTAAAGTCTTTCCACAGAATTCCCTCCAGAGCCATTCCAGTCTTTTCCCACAAACATGTTTTTAGCCAATAGACAAGGTAATAATCTATTGCAGAATTTTCAGGGCTGGGCAGTTTCAAATATTCTTTTTCATAGGTCATATCAGCACACTGAGGATCATCAAACCATGTGTCCTGATTTTAAAGTATGACCACAGGACACATTTGCAACTATTGAGCAGCCTGTGTTGACCAGGGTGACATCTCTACCTGTGGCTGTGGTATTACACAGTACTTTGAAGGGAGCAGAAACTCACAGACCAGCAGAGCAAGACTGATCAAACTACAAGGGAATTCACACCATAGAAACCAGTGATTCTGCTAAAAAATATCCCCTTTGCTAAGGAAAGACAATTTCAGGTAAATATTTGCACAGTGAACAATTTACATTCTCTCTTTCCCATAAATGTCTCAACCCTTCATCAAACATCCACTTGTCACCTGCACAGATTGCAGGTGTTGAAGCCAGTTCTGTGACCCTGAAGAGCATTTTTGTCATTTCTGAGTGACCTATGCATCAAAAAATGTGCCCTACATCTTCAAGCTGTTGAGCTTCTGAAATTTTCTCAAATGAACACAAAGCATATGACATGCAGCTGGCTCACATATCACCCCTGGTGTCAGAAAACTGCACTCTGAAGTGTTCTGGTTTTCCTCTCAGAAGACACCCGTCATACTGGTTGTGCAGTAAGGAAAGCACGGAGCTGGGATATCAATGACTGGGTCCTGTGCCTGACCTGGCCACCAGAATATGCGGGTATAGGAAAGTTCCTTTGTTTCTAAGCCTCTGTTTCCTCACTTGCAAGGTGAGGAGATTTGATTACATGCGATGTAAGATCCTTACCTAGTTCAAACACCTGTGATTATATGATTTTACAATCAGATGGGATGATGGTAAATTACTTCAATTTGCTGTAAAATGTTCTTTGGAATTCCATAGGTTATTAGATACCTCAGAGAATATTACTTTGCAGAAAACTATTTTTGGTAATTTTTTAGTTAGAAAATTGAACACACACCTGCCCTCTCCTCTACCAAATCAACGATACTGAAAAAGATAAACCGAGGCAATTTAAATGTTTTGTTGAAGTTTACTTAGGCAACAAATGATTCATGAATGGGGCAGTGCCAAACTAAAATTGGTAAGGAGCTCTGCCAAAGGAGTAGAAAGGGAAAGCTTATATAAGGAAAACACAGAAGCAAATGAGGAAAATCTTCTTATTGGTATCTAAGCTGCATTGACTTATTAGGTTGTTTCCAGAGGAAAGCTCCTTCCTAAGGTGTCTGTTTCTGATTGGCTGCTATTAAGGCTCCATTACCTGGTACAGCAGGCATTTATGGAAGGGGTGTTCCCCTCAAGCTTCAATGATGTTACTTGGGTTTGTGGTCAGAGATTAGCCAAGGCTAGTCATCCCAGTCTAATGGCCTCCCATTTTTTTTATTTTTAACAATTTCCCCCCTTTTGATCATCTTCTCAGCCCTAAGCAATTGACCAAAACTTGGGTTTAGTGCCACTCTCTGTCACCACTGTTTTATTGATATTTTGTCTCATTGTAGAAGTCAAAGGAGACAATGTCAGATTCATTAGTGGTATCCATGCTTTGTCATTCTTCTTGCTTCTGTTGCTCGAGTCACATTATGACCATCTGATTGATTAGTGGCTATGAAAAACCATTTAAGACTCTAAAGAGAATACAGTGCACCAGGGAGAGTACTATGATGGCTACAAGAAGGATAATTCCAAGGGACTGAAGGAGACTCCTCAACCAAGATCCCCACCTTCCAAACCAATTGTTGCTGGTTTGAAAAAGAAGCAATTGGAAACAGGGAATTTTGTAGCCAGGTGGTCCATTCAGTAATTTTGTGCAATTGAGTTTCTACAGTATCAGAAGTGTTTATCCAAATCCCCATCCCCCCTGTTAAGGCAGTAAATACTCTAGGCTATTGTCTTGTCCAATACTACTTGAACAAGAAAGTCAAGAGACGTTCATTGGGCAGTGTGGTGGATTGAAGCTGCATGTACCCCAGAAAAATATATTCTTAAATTTAATCCATTCCTGTGGGTGTAAACCCATTGTGAGTAGGACCTTTTGATGAGGTTCCTTCAGTTAAGGTGTGTCCCACCTCAGTCAGAATGGGTCTTAATCCTATTACTGGAGGCCTTCACAAGAGAATGAAATTCAGACAGAGAGAGAAAGCCATATAAGCAAGAAGTTGAAATCAACAAAATTCCGAAGAGAAGGGAGAGACCAGCAGATGCTACTATGTGCCTTGCAGAGGAGCCAAGGATCACCAGTAGCCAGTCTTTGGGAAGAAAGCATCACCTTGATGATGCTTTGATTTGGACATTTTCCCTGTCTCAACACTGTAAGTGAATCAATTCCCATTGCTTAAGCCAAACCATTTCATGGTATTTGCTGGAGCAGCATAGGAAACTAAAACAGGCAGCTATAGCTTTGGAGCAGAGGTTCTTAACCTTTTTAGTTCCATGGACTTCTTTGCCAGTCAGGTAAAACCACAGACCCCTTACTAAGTCCACCAACACATGCCCACAAGAATAATGTTCTTATGAATTTTCAATTCAAGCTCACAGACCCCCTGGTTAAGATCCCCTGCTTTAATGGTTTCATCAGCAAGTGCACCTAGGATTGCAGATAAATTTCTACTCATAGCTTCATTAACATCAATTCCCAGCCAAGGGAGAAGTGACCTGCCAAAGGAAGCTAATCCTGAATCTGAATCATGGATGCCCCCAGGCAAATTTCATCTTACTGATTATGAAAATTTAAAGGAGGATTCCAGTACTCAGTTCCTGATTTATTATATATGGATAAAGGGGCTGTGAGGAGATCAAGTGCATATTTTTGAGTCATTTGCCAACTATTAAGGCAATTCAGTGCCCAGGCAAATAAGATATTTGTTTTTATAGAGCCTTCACAAATAAAAACATAGCTTGGTGGAGCACATGTAATTCCAGGCATGGTAGTGTTGTTTATAGATAGATGTCAAGAGGTTTTCCTACTATTTTTAAGTTGTCTTTTCCTTAATGTACCACTTGCCCAATTACTGCAACCTTTTAACTGCTTTCTGGAGCTCTGAGAAAGATGGTTGTGGCAGATTTTTCTTGCTATTCAAAAATTTGGTGGGGGATGGGGTAGAACTCCAATTCTCAAACCCTTTTTATAACCACAGGACTTCAGCTGAGAGAAGAATGAATAACCAGAGGTTTTCTGAGAATAATTGCTATGGATTTCAGAAAAACTAGAGTGAGAGAACACAGAATCCAGGTGGATAGCCATTGCTGAGAATACTATTATTTGAACTTAGTATCATGGGTATGTGGCATTGGGAGTACAAATAAAGAGTTGGCCAAAGTGTATTTGCTTTTTAATTTTTTCATACAATTGGGGTTTGGGGCCTGTAATTTGACGTGAGCAGTTAAGAAAATTTGTTGCTCATGGATGCAACAGACTTACAGAAAGTTTTCATCATTCTGTTAAGATATCTGTATGATTTTCTAGACCCATCATATCTAAAGTAAGGTTACAGATCCAAGAGAGGTCCAAACAGGGTAAATGTGATCTTGAGTCTAGTATTCATACTAGATATGCAATTATTTGTGTAATTTGATGAAAAGAAACTGAAGCATAATTAGTAATTGGGTGGGCCAAAAGGTCTCTGAGGTCATGGATGGATTTAGGTTTTTTTTTAACAGATATAACATTCAGTTAGATTTATTGCTGCAGCTATTGCTTGTGAAATCCTACTAACCACATTAATTTTCCAAGCATAGGTAGGGAATAGGAGAAAAGGGAAGGAGAGTATCTTAAAAGGAAAATTAATCACAGTGATAAGAATGGTGCTTGATCCATGGTCTTGGGAAAGCTGTCTACTTTGTGGTGTCATCAGCTTCTGGGGAACAGAATTTCCTGGCCAGTTTTACCTTAAGATCACTGGGAGATTAACAATTCCAGGAATCTGGAGGAGTCCTCTTAAGTTGAGAGCTGTGAACCTATGGTTCAAGACCTGAAAGTTTGGCTGTGGTGTGAGTAGTGAATAATACTTATTATGGTCCTTTCCAATGGGGCTCAAGGGCAGTCTTTCACTGGTATCATTTCCAGAAGACCCAGTCCCCAGGATCCAAGGCATGTGAGAAATCCCCATCAAATGGTGGATCACAGAAGTCTTCTACCTGATGGAAATATTCTTTGGCATAATGCATTAGAACTTTACTGTATTTAGTCATATCAGAGTTTATCAGAGCAGGTGATATATGAGGCTCTATCATCAAGGACATTGGTCTTCCCATCCCTATTTAATAAGGAGTGAGCTTAACTTTTCCAACAAGAGTTGACCATATAGCCATTAAAGCTAAAAGAAGAACCTTAGGCTAGGGCAATCCTGTGGATTCTTTAATTTTAATTTTTATATACCACTTATTCCTTTTACCTTTCCAGATGATTGGAGACGGTAAGGGCAGTTGTAGTGCCAGAGTATGTAAAGGACTTTAATAAATTGCTTAATTATTTGGCCTATGAAGTGTGTCCTTTGATCACTCAATATTTCATAAGGTATACCCCAAAATGGAAACACATTTTCTAATAATTTCTTTGCCACTGTGATGGCATCTGCCTTCCTGCAAGGAAAGGCTTTAATTCAACCCCAAAACAGGCATACTATAACAAATACATATTGGTAACCCATAGAAGGGGGCAAATGAATGAAATCCAACAGATGTTCAAGTGGGCCAGCAGGTGGTAAATTTGTGCCACCTGAGACCTTAATGTTTTATCCTGGATGGTGAGTTTGGCAGATGCCATTGATTATAAAACATTCTGGCCACCTTAGAGAAATTGTCTCACCAATATTTTTTCATTATTTGAATTATTTGATCAATGACATGGTGGGTGGTAGAATGTAGACCTTTTAGCAGAGGTCATTTTGAGGAGTCAGGAAGGACCGGGCAGCTATCTGGGCCTTTTATTTCTGTTTTTGTTGTTCTAAATCAGGTGCATAGCATTGTCTGTCAACAAATTGTCATAAATTATTTTTCCTGGATCAATTTTATGGAGTTCATTCAAGTTGCACACCCTAACTTGTTCAGCAACTTGCTGAGTAGCTGATTTCACATGGCATTGAGCTACTGCATTTCTTTGATATTTAGGTTCTTTCTGAGGGTATAAGCCTCAATTTTTATGATAGCAATTTGTGAGGGCAATAGAATAGTGAACAACAGTTCATCAACTTTTGGCTCATTTTTCATAGGAGTTCTACTAGAGAACAGAAATTCTCCTTGTTTTTAGAATATACCAAAATCATAGACCACTCCAAATATATATCTACTATCAGTATAAATATTTACTGTTTTGTTATTGGCAATCTGACTTGCTCAGGTCAAAGTATATAACTCTGCTGCCTGAGCAGACTTAAATTGGGGGAGGCTCTCTTTTTCTATTAATTCATATTGAGTTGTTACAGCATATCCTGCCTGATAATTTCCTTGGAAGTCTTTTGCAAATGATCCATCAATATAAAACACTAACTCAGGGTTTTTGAGCAGAGTGTCCTTTAAGGAGTTGAAACCTGAGAAACTGCATCAACACAGTTGTGGTCTTCTCTATTGTCAGGTAGAGGGAACAAGGTATCAGGGTTTAGAAAGTTGCAGCATCCAGGTGAAGATGTGAAGGAGATAGGAGTAGAATCTCATAGAAGGTTAGTCTATTGGCAGAAAAATGTTGAGTTTGTTCAGAATTGAACAAGCTTTCTACGGAGTAGAGAACCTGTACCTGTAGATCATTGTCTAACACTAACTCCAAAGAGGTTTCTACTAATTTAGCTGCAGCTACCACTGCCTTTAAACAATTTGGATAGGCTCTAGCCACTGGGTCTAGCTGTAGACTAAAGTAAGCAATGGGTCTGTTCTTCCCTCCATGATCTTGCCTGAGGACTCCTAGCGCTCATGAACAAATAAAGTAAATGGTTTGCTATAATTTGTAGGCCCCAATGCTGTGGCTTGCTCTAGGGCCAATTTAAGTTGAAGAAAACCCTGTTCATGGTTGTCCTTCCATGGTAGGGGTTCTGGTATAGAATTGTTCGTAATTTCATAATGGGAAGAGGCCATTAGGGAAAAATTTGCAACTCAGGACTGACAATATCCAGCAAGTCCAAAGAAACCTCTAAGTTGTCTTTTGGTGGTTGGTCTAAGGAAGTTTTAGATAGCTTCTGTTCTATCTGAGGAAGATGAAATGCCTTCCCCAAATAGGCCATCTCCTAAGTAGTATACCTTTTCTTTTGAGAACTGGAGTTTTTCTTTAGAGAACTTGTGTTCTTTGTAAGCCAATTGTTGTAAGAAATAGAGTTGGCCTCTGAATCCTCTTTAGTAAGGGAGTGAAATAGCAAGTCATTTATATATTTAATTAGGATTGAGTTTTCAGGAAACTTCAGGATTGTCAAGTCATGTAGTAAGATTTGGGAAAAATAGGAGGGAGCCTCAGTGAACCCCTGTAGCATCACTGTCCAAGTATAGTGCTGATTTTTCCAAGTAAAGGCCAACAAATAGTGGCTGTCCTCATTAACTGGAAGACTGAAAAAGGCTGAGCAAAGATCTATTACTGAGAATCATTTTGGTCCTGAAGACACATTGATAGCAAAGTGTTGGGGTGTAGAACTCCAGGAAATCTTGGTATTATAATCTTATTTATCTCCTGTAAGTCTTACACAAACCTCCAAACTTGTCCAATTGACTTTCTAACCATAAGGATAGAGGTGTTAAAGGGGCTTGTGCAGGGAATCACAAGGCCTTGTTTAATCAAGTCTTCAATTATTGGAGAAAGTCTCTGAATAGCTTCTGGTTTTGAAGGATATTAGGGCAATTTTGGCAACAGTTTTGAGGAGTCTATTTGAACTTTCATAGGTTCACCACTTTTAATTTTCCCTATTTTGGTTGAGGAGGAGGCCCACAAGTTACTGGGCACTTTGGAAAGGTCTGGGTTTGGGGAGATTTAAAGACTGACCTCATTGCAACCAATTTTTGCCTGAAAGTTCTGGAAGGTCTGAAAATTCTATAGCTATCTCTCTGCCGTAGGAGAATTTGATATGGCTCCCTAGCTTAGAAAGTAATCTCATCCAAGGAGGTTTATTGGAGCTGTGTCACATAAAAGGAAAGCACGTTTTTCTGTAATAGGCCCAAAAGTCATCTGTACAGTATGATAGAGGAACCTTCCGGACTTGGTTGGAAAACCCCCCAATGAGACATTTTTGTTACTCCAAGGGATTTTTTTTTTTTTTTTTTGCTTTATGAGGGTAAGATTCAGAGTAGAAAGGATCACTCCAGTACCTATTAACACAGTACAGAGTTCTCCATTAGTCTTAATGTTGGTCTCCCCTTGCTGGGTTAGGGGTATCAAGGGAAGCAGTTTACCAGAGGACCCCTTGGAGCCCCTACAGTATTGGCTTTGATATTGAGCATCAAAGTTTTGAGGCGCTCATCTAGTAGGATAATGGGAAAGTTCATATGGCCTACATGGGTTTGATGGAGATTTAAAAGTGGACATTCTTTCTTCCAATGTCCAGGCTGTTTGCAATGCAAATAGACATTTCTAGGTACTGGATTTTTCTGATTTGGTCCCCTGAATCTATGTCAATAAGACAGTGCCAGGGGTGGTCTTGGTTCCTACATTGCTGCAAATGCCAAGACATCAATTTATTTGCCTTTTAAGTTTTTTCTTATTCCAAGGCTCTTTCAATATATTCTTCTAAGTTTACCAATTCAGTCAAGGGACAGATTTCCAACTTAATTTGTGGGTTTTTTTTTATCATACTACTTGGTTCAGGGGCAATCCCATTGACAAATAAGGCAGATAAAGTGTATTTTATCTAATCTGGGACTCAGCAATTATAGTCCAGAGTGTTACAAATATTAAATCAAATCAAACTTCATAGTCAGTAACTGATTTGTCTTTTTTCCATTTACAGGCCTGGATAATGGACCAATCTGTCTTTTGAAGAAAAATTTTAGATATAGCCTCTGAGGGATCATTGGCTATTCTATGAGTTCTTTTTAATCCAGTCTTTGAAGCCCACCTAGTTGGAACTTTAAGACCCCTTACAGGATCTTCCCATCTTGCTTCAGTCATCAATTTACAGGCTTCTCCTGGCTCCAAGAGCATGTGTATGAACGGATGTAAATCAACCCAGAGTCCTATGCCCCAATTAGTATTCTAAATTCCTCAGTAAATTTTTGTGGATCATCCCTGGGTTTAGGAAGTTCTTTAACTATACTTCTGAGTCCCATCTTTGACCACGGGTTAAAGGTGGCAGTGATTGGTACACCAGGATCTGTGGAGGGTCTAACCTTAAGGAGCATCTGTCTAATCTGAATAGCTTTCTCTTCTTCCTCATCTTCTAAGTAAAAGGATAAATGAGAAAGATGGTTAGTAGAGTCAGAGTAATTAGACAAAGGAGGATAAAGAGAAGGGGCTGAAGGCATAGCCGGAGTCAAGTCAGTTTTTGTACAATCCTTGTTGGTTTTCTTGGCTTCTTGTTGCTTAAGTTTTTCATTGGCTTTTTGTAAGGAGTCTCTTCAGGAGACTATTTTGGAATCATTAATTCTCTTTGATGCCTCCATAAGCCAATTTAAAAATGAGTTCCATTGTTTTAGGGGTGTTGAGGATCTTCTCTTTTCTAGAGTTCCTCTCAAATGAATAATCTTGTCTAAACTAAAACTTCCCCATCATGGCCATTGTAGCGCCAAGCATCTTTAATATAAAACACCCATTGTTTCTAAGAAAGCACATGATCCCGGTCCATAATTCTAAACACATGATTAGCAGGAGTCCCAGAGAGTAGAGAGTTATCAGATTCCTTAGACCAGGAAGAATATGCTTTAAATTGGATCTTTTATGCACCCAGCACCCACTTTCTTTCCCTTCTAAAGGGTGGTTGTCTTACCTGAGGCCTGCTCTTGACCCAGTTCAGTTTTAATATGAACAATAAACTTCGGAGAGCTCGAAACAAAGCTATGGTGCTTAGATCCAAGAGGAATTCACCTACATTTGCTGCATGTAGTGAGAAAGCTGTGAGTTCAAAACGGCTCTATGGGTACATTCGCCTGGTTATTCCTTGCTCTCGGGGGCCATCTGGAGGTCTCCTTCTGTTCCCACTTCTGATGTTAAATTCTGCAAAAGATAAATGGAGGCAATTTTTAAATTTTGTTTAAGTTTATTTGGGCAACATATGATTCACAAATTGGGCAGTACTAAACCAAAAGCAGTAAAGAGCTCTGCTAAGGGAGTTGAAAGGGAAAGCTTAAACAGGACAAACATGGAAGTAATTTTTGATTGCATATATAAACTGCATCGCCTTATTAGGCTGCTTCTGGCAGAAAGCCCCTTCCTAACATGTCTATTTCTGATTGGCTAGCATTAAGGCTCCATCTCCTGGTACAGCAAACTTTTACAGAAAGGCTTCCTCTCCCAAGTATGGACCACATTTCATGAGCTTGTCAGTCAGTGATTGGCCAAGGCTAGTTACCCCAGTCTAATGGCTTCCGTTATTTTATTTTAACAATACATTATGAACATTATAAACTATTTGCATATCTTTTTACATGTGCAAGCCTTCTATTGACATTGCACAGGGCTTTTGTATCCAAGCATGATCATTTGGTTCAGCAGATCTATAATAGATGTAAACTGGCGCAACAGATTAGAGGAACTTATTTTATGGTAACGAAGAACTGGAGAGAGATTGAAAATGGCTATTTTATCTGCTTGAAGCCAAGTTTGAGGAAACTTTTCCTCTGAGTGAGTGGGATTCATTATCCAGCCCAGATAAGTGGCAAGATACAGAGAAATGGCTTTGGAAACCTCAAAGAAAATTTCCTGGAACTTTCAGAACCACCTCAGAAGAAGGTGATTTACTGCATCAGACAAAAAAAATCCCTTCAGGGTCAAGCTGACCCTGCCTGACCAGCAGCTCTGGCTTAAAACCCACCACCCCAATGCGTGCCACAAGGCAGATGTACCATGACATCCCTGACTTATAGGAAAAATAACAATGTAAGAACTAGTATTTGCATGACAACTTAACACTTAACAAAGCAATGTAACCTACACAATTCAAACTTCAGCCAATAAAACTTTAAAATAAAATTTCACACAGAGCAGGTGTTTTCCTTTGTTTTGCTTTGCTTTGCTTCCTTAAAAATTTTTCTTAGCACAGGAAATATTTAAGGGCACACAACAGATGGTAAAATCCAATTTTATCCCAAATCACAAAGCCTGACACGCTAGAAGCTTTCAAAATGTTTTCCAACTTCAGTAACGAAGAGTTATACAACCTGCACCTGTAAATCCAGGGCATGAACTGGAAACAGGCAGCCATCCGTCTACATTCCATTCAGAGCTGTAAAACTGTTCTGGGACATGCTGAGGAGGAGCCTAGTCGTGTTTCAGTGTAGAAAATACTTTCAAACTTGAGAAAATGTAGGTGGCAAATAGATGAGGAAGAGCCACGCTTAACTCCTCAAAAGCAGATATTATTTTGTCAGGGAAAGCTTTTTAATCTCCCACAACTCTAGTGATATTTGCCTTCATTAGGGCCCATAGTCTCTCACCAGGCTTTTTCACCCAGCTCAATAGATCCTCGTAGTAAACTAGGTCTTGCTACTCAGAAGGGACTCTGTAGGCAACTCTTCCTTACTCTAGCATCCTTTCCCCCTAGCCATTCCCAAGTTTTCTTCTTGCCGATCATCAACCCAAGAAAGCTTCGCCATTCTGCCTTTCCTCTCTATAATGTGACATCCCAGTTGGCTTGGGAAAGTCCTGGTTTAGCCTGCTGTCCTGGCATAATTATTAATACCACTGCCTTTCACTCTCAAAAGTGCCCCACTTTAGAGGATAACTTGCTTGGTGACTCTTTCTCTATCCTGTTTTCTTCCTTTTCTCCTTCTGCAATATCTCCTTCTGCAGCAATAAAATACTCCCTCTGTATGAATGGCTACCAAACTACTCCTCCAGCCTTGCAAGCTGTCCTCCACGCATGTATTTCAGACCCTGTTCTTACTCACTTTGGGTATATACCTAGAAGTAATATTGCCAGATCATATAATTCTATATTGAACTTTTTGATGAACTTCCATATTGCTTTCCACAGTGGCTACATCATTTTGCATTCCACCAACAATGCACTAGACTTCCAATTTCTCTGCATCATCTTCAACACTTGTTATTTTCTGTTTGTTTGTTTGTTTGTTTGTTTGTTTGTTTTAAATAGCCATCTCATTGTGCTTTTGATTTGCATTTCCTTAGTGGTTTATGCTGTTGACCATCTTTTCATGTGTTTTAATGACCATTTGTGTATCTTTTTTGGAAAAAGTCTCTTCAAGTCCTTTGCCCATATTTAAACTGGATTGTTGCATTGTAAAAATTTCTTTATATATTCTGGATATTAAACTCTTACCTGATACATGGTTTTTTAAAAAAAGCACATCTCATTGTGCTTTTGATTTGCATTTCCTTAGTGGCTAATGCTGTTGACCATCTTTTCATGTGTTTTAATGACCATTTGTGTTTCTTTTTTGGAAAAAAGTCTCTTCAAGTCCTTTGCCCAAATTTAAATTGGATTGTTGCATTGTAAAAATTTCTTTATATATTCTGGATATTAAACCCTTATCTGATATATGGTTTGAAACTATTTTCTTCTATTCTGTAGGTTGTCTTTTCATATTCTTGATAATTTCCTCTAATGCACAAAAGTCTTTTATTTTAATAAAATCAAAGTTATCTATTGTATCTTTCATTGCTTGTACTTTTGATGTCATAACTAAAAATCCATTGCCAAATCCCAGGTCGTGAAGATTTGCCCCTTTGTTATCATCTAAGAGTTTTCTAGTTTTAGCTCTTATACTTAGGTCCTTGATCCATTTTGAGTCATTTTTTTAATATACTGTGAGGTAGGGATCTAATTTCATCCTTCTGGATATAGATATCCAGTTTTCACAACACCATTTGTTAAATAGGCTATTCTTCCTACACAGCATGTACTCAGCACCTTGTCAAAAATCATTTGGCCATAGATGTGTGTCTCTATTTCTGGGCTTTCAGTTCCGTCCCACTGAGCTATTCGTAGATTTTGCACCATGCCACACTATTTGGATTACTGTCATTTTGTAGTAGAATTTGAAATTGAGAAGTGTGACCTCCAACCCTATTTTTGTTTTTCAAGATGGTTTTGGCTATTTAGGGCCCCTTGCATTTCCACATAAATTAGGGGGTTGTTTTATCCATTTCTCCAACAAAAATAAAAAGAAGCTTGAATGTTAATAGGAATTACATTGAATATGTATATTGTTTTTGGTAATATTGACATTTTAACAGTATTAACTCTCACAATCTACAAACATAGGCTGTCTGCCATTTATTTAATTCTTCTTTAATTTTTTTCATCAATGTTTTGTAGTTTTTAGTATACAGGTTTTTTGTATCCTTGGTTAAATTTATTCCTAGATATCTTATTATTTTAGATGTTATTGTAAATGGAATTGTTTTCTTAATTTCCTCTTCAGATTGTTCACTGCTAGTGTATAGGAACACAATTCCTTTTTTTTTTTTTTTGTATTTTTGGTCTTGTACCCTGCCACTTTGCTGAACACCCTTATTAGCTTTAATATTTTTCTTATGGATTCCTTTAGATTTTCTATATATAGTATCATGTTGTCTGCAGATACAGTTTTTTTCTTCCTTTCCAGTTTGTATACCTTTTCTTTTTTTTTCCTTGCCTAATTGCTCTGACCTGTGCCATTCCTTCAGTCTAGAATATTCTCCTCTCCATTTTTATTGTTGAATAATTTTACTCTAAGTTAGATGGGGAAGTCTTTGAAGGGTTATACAGGAGAAATGACAAGATCTAACTACAGGACTACTATGGCTGAGACTGCAAATAGACCACAGGAAGCAATGAGAAGAAAAAGGAAGACCTGATAGGAGGCTATTGCAGCAATATGTTGATATCCCTCCACAGATCTTCAGATCCAAAATGTACCTGAAACCTAGGGCAACCCCAGTCTCTTTCATGTTTCTCTCTGCTCTCTCTGACCGCTCTTTTCTTCTTCTCCTACCTGCTCTTTTTATAGGGAGGGACTGACACATCTGCAGGCCCTGTGATCTGCCCAGGGCAGTCTGGAGCATTTTATTCACCAGAGTTGAGGCATCCCATACAAGCCTCAAGGTGGTTAAAGCCTTAAGGCTAGCCTCTATTTTGGCCCCAGGAGCCCCTACTTTTTCCCCATGATCCTTGTGGCTTTAGCAGTTTTCCTTTCTTCCTAGCAGATACCCTCATTTACCTTACCTGGATCCTTCAGTCTGAAAGTTAAACTCCAAAGCAATGCACAGTGTTAAAAGCTCCCCATTTCCTTGATATCTTCCAAAATAAAAGTATAGACAACAAAGAACGGGCAGGATAACAAAACAACAAAATGTGGAAATTACTGAAGTTTCAGAAATTCCATAGCACACATCTTTTAAAAAATGTTATTTTAGAAGGTTTTGGTTGGTTCTAGAAATCATCTTAAAATTTGGTCCATCCAAATCTGTTGGATGTTAGATGCTTTTATTTTATTGCCATAGTTTCCACCATCTCCAAACTCCCTGTTTACTACAGAAAAACCATTTTGCCATATGTAAATGTTCAATTTATAAAAACTCCAAGTGACACTTTGAAAATCATGTCAGTTTTAATTAAGAATATTATACTTTGTGCAGGATTTGACATATAGGCCCTACATACAACAACTTATCATTTGGATAATATTAGAATGATAGTTAAATAGGATAGGTTCTGTGAACTCATCAGTCCACTGGAAGTAAGTGCAGCAACATTATCAAGGTAGTATTTGCCAGAGCACTGGTGTCAATTTTATAATATAGATGAATATAGATATTCTTTAAAATAATACCCATCCTGTCCCTAGAACTGAATATACCAGGCCTTTTCCCATTATAAGATTAACTTATTAAAAAATATTTTTGCATCTGAGCTTAGATCTATACAAATTCATTCACTCAGCATTCAACATTCAACAAATCTGAGCTTCTAATATATGCCAATACTGTATTAGGCTCAAGGGAATCAACAGTAAACAAGACAGAAAATGTCCGTGATTTCATGTGTGTGTGTGTGTGTGTGTGTGTGTGTCTTGGGGTGGGAAAACAGGGGAAGGTACCATAAAATAAACAAGTCAACACATAAATAAGACAATATAATCTAAAATAAGTTCTATGGAAACAAAAATCAGTACAAAAAGAGTATGGTATGCTAAGGTTGATATAAATAATAATTAGACTTAATTTTTTTTGAGTGCTAAGTGTGCAATAGACACTCCTCTAAGTTTATGTGTGTGTACATTCATTTAATCTTTACAACACCCTATGAAATACATATTATTAATCTTACTCCTATTTAACAGACCAGAAGTCAGAGGCACAGAAAATTTATGTAACTTACTTGATGTTTGCTTTACTGGTGGGTGGCAGAACTGGGAGTTTCTCCTAAGCTGTCCATTTCCAGAGTCTGGGCATCTTCCTGTCTATCAGTTAAAAATGTAACTCAACATGACTGGGAGGGGAAATTTTAAGTAAAATGGAATTATCTTAATGGACCCCATAAGGATGTTTCTGTCTCGTCCATATTGTCAGGGAAATAATTTCCAGTGGTAGCTGATACAGTCTTCTCTTCTGGAGCATAAAATGAGAAAGAAAAAAAAACAAAAACAGGTGGATGAAAGTAGAGTTGGAAAATTCACTGTATCCAAGGAACATTTTCTGGCATTAAAAAATGAGTTAACTTTTTTTTTTAAGTAGCAATAATTTTAAATCAACTTACATACATTTTATGTAGTCATTTTAGAGTAACAGTGTGAATAGCTTAGGATAGTTTATAAATGATAGACAAATACATAAATCTAAGTGACTGAAAAGAATAAAATCTTAGTGCACTTCAATGTAATAATCACTAGTTGTCTATTGTATTGCTGATGACAGGAAAATAATTCACTACTCTTTGAATGGCATATTCAACTAACTTCACATATAACACACTACATTAGTGTCTTTTTCCATTTAGCTTTATTTCTTTGCCTAACATGTGGTGATCTCTTTTTCTTGTTTTGAAAAGAATCATTTTCCTTATGCACAAAAAACTTTAATTTTGAATTATTGCTTAATTATTCTCTAAAAATGCTTTTTATAAACTTTAACACAGACATAAGAGATTTGGAAAAATTCTTGCTCCAAACACTGCATGAGACAGTTTGATTAGTAACTGCACTTTGAGCTCTTCCGATGATAGGGGCAATATAAAATACAAGGAAGCGTATCATTATTGTTGCCATTATATTTCAGTCGAAATATGTTAGTTTAAGAAAATACCCAGAATATTGTTGAATAATTTAAATATTGCTTTTTAAATACTGGTAATGAAGGTATTGGTTTAATTAGAATACAGAAACAATAAAATTTAGAAGTAGATTCAGGGCTATGGTACTGAGAAGTCTACAATTCAATGGACAGTCAATAACTTTTATGTAAACAGTATTTTAAAAATTACAATCAATAATGATATATGGAATATGTTTATATTCCACTTAATTTTATGGCCTTCTTTTATATAATGGGAACAACCCTTCCATTCTTAAATATTCCACCTAAAACTGACATAGTTTGGTTTCTAAGCCAAAGACTCTCAGACTAATCTTACATATTTATATGACGGTTCTACAGGTTGAAGGTTGCTTTTGAAAATTAATGTGGTGGCATGGAAAATGTGTAGGCATTCTGGCACATACATATACCTTCCAGGAGAGTGTGCATAAGCAAGAACTTACATTACAAGGAGAAGAAGATTTTTGAAACCTAAGGATACAAGAATATCATAAGTCAAAATAATCACTCTAGGATGTCAACAAGTCCAGAGTCTGGTGCATGCCGATGGCGACCCTTATGTCCCATAAATATAGTAAATAGATGTGTGAATTCAGACCCACAGGCACGCACCGGTACCCCAGACTGCCGTGGAGATAGGCAACCCTTTATGTCTGCTCTGACTTTGGCTTTTGCAGCTGCTGTTTTCTCAGTGTTGTCTCCGGGGCAGTTTCCTGTTGCCATAGCTGATGGCCTGCCCACGCCTGCCTGGGCCTTTCAAGTGTCAACACTCCCAAGCCTGCTGCAGTGGTCAAATGCTTGTTAATGAGATATAGCAGCTGGGTAGGGGGGAACCACTGAGACGGATAAAGGAATGCCGCTGGTGCAGGAAGCGATGCCTTTTGAATCTTTTCAGCAGGGTGAAAGCTTTCAAATCAAAGAGGGTATGTTGTATTCATTAATAAACCCAAGTTCCCATGCAGTCACATTAAAGCCAGCAGTTTAACTTTGCATCAGACAGGTGAATTTCCCCCCAGATTTTACCCTGAAAGACAATGAACAAGAAAACAAGGCTTTAGCTTGGGACAAAGCTGCACTTCCTCATCTGTGGGTCTAACCAGACTGTTAAACCAAGCAAGGGTTACTGCATTCTTTTTCAATTTATCCTTTTGTCCATTTATTTGTGTGTGTGTGCGCACACGCACGTGTACATGTTTCAAAGCTCATAGCA
>JAQZBX010036075.1:0-24322 GCA_029593785.1 Cabassous unicinctus
TTTTTTTTTTCTTGTTACATGTCAGTGAAATTAATAATTTAGTTCCTGAAGCCTTTGAGAATTTAAAATGCAGGGCCAGCAGAGGGAGTTCACAAGTCTTTAAGCTAATCTCAAGTGTTTTCTTCCCCGCATAGCTAAAATAATACTTTGGTTAAAGATAAAGCAGCTTTCATGTAAGCTTCTGTCTCATTAGAAGAGGATAATTTGGGGGGGTGGGGGCGGTTAAAAACCTAAGCTAACTTTTTAAAAGGAAACCTTAGTCTTTTGGGGCCCCTTGCCTACTTCCCATCCCTCACCAGTTAAATGAGAGCACTTTTAACTGTTCAGTGTCCTCCCCTGACTTTCATCTGTCTGCCACTCTTCTGGTAATGTTTGTGAATGTTCATCTCTACCTACTACCAAGTTTCTACAAAGAATATGTCGAATATTTGCATCAGTGGAATGTTCTGTGTTTTAGTGATATTTTGTTTCATATTTTAGTGATATTTTGATTGGGACTTTTGATATTTTCCAAGGCTTCACGGTTTCCCATGGGTGAGAGAAAAACAATAACTATATTGTTTCCAAGTCAAGTTTAGTACTCTTGGACTCAGTGGAGATTAAAACTTTGAAATTTTTTTGTAGTTCTAGAACTCTATAATTTGTCTTCACCCTCCACTTTGCCCCCATATTTTGGTGGTAGTGGTTTATTTTTATATATGGGAACAGAGGGGTGGAAGAGAGGACTGACAGGGCTTCAGGTAGAGGAAAAGAATAAAGTTTTACTTAAATTCAAGTTAAAATATTAATAATCATTTATAGGCTAGTTTTGGTCTTTCTGTGAGAGCAGAAAGGAGTTATGAATTCCCTTGATTTCTTAGACTATTATACCATTTCTAATAGGGTGTCTCCTGGGCTTTGCTCCCCTTTCCTTTACCCTATTGAATTTCTTCTTGACTTGCTTTGTGAAGCTGGTGGTAGGGCTGTGCTTGTTGAATGTGGACTCCAGTTGATGGCTTTGGTCCACAACAGTAAGTCTTTAGGGGAGAGAGGAGCCCGGGATCCTCAGAACAAGAAGGGTGATGAAGGAAGAACCCTCCCTCCCCTGTCAGGGCTTGAGAAGATGGAGCCACATTAGGTCCATCGTCCTCGATGATGACAGAGACGTCAATCCAGCATCTCTCTGGAGCCCCCTATGCTTGCCCTGTGCTTGGTTCAGGGCCTTTTAAAGTCTCACACACTTGGGGCTTCAGGCTTATGTCCCCCATATTTCAAAATGATATTTTTGGGGAAGGGAGCCAGAGTTATATTAGAAGACACAGTTTGGATTTTACAATAAAAAGAGGAGTTTACGCAAGACAATCTCAGGCCTAATTAATAATAATAGCCACAATTTATTAAGCATTTATTATGTGCCAAATACTCAGCAAGTTTTTACATCTGACTTGTTTGGGATTCAAACCCAGGTCTCTCACTGTGAGGAGCTTTTGCCCTTTTCTTTTATGCTCTACAGCCTCCATTGAGGGTGGGCCTCTGGATTGGGGGTACAACAATAAAAAAAATCAAATAGCTGCCATTTTTGAAGTTTCTAGTATGCCATATGCCACGTTCTTTACCTGTGTTAACCACTTGTCCTCACACTGAACCTTCAGAATATTAATCTTGAATGCTTGTTTTCAGAGTCATGGCTGACTGGGTAACTGTGCTGGTGGGGATAGAGCTTAAATCCATGATTTAGTCTCCTTCCCTTGATTTTGCATACACTAATACCTTTTAAGAATCCAGTCAGAGCCTGGGCATTTAGTGGGGTGGTAGAGAGAATGCCTTGAGAATTCTGTGAGAAGCCTGTTTGGGGGATTCTCATTTCTGTTTGGTCATGGCCTTGTGTGACAGTGGTTTACTATGGGTCAGACACATTGTACTATTTACAGAGAAATAATAGAGTAGTACATGGTATGTGGAAATCCTTTGGGTTGGGCTGTTATCTCAGAGATTTCTGCCTTAAGAGAACAGGCTATCTGTGCTTCAGGCTTTGGGTTAGGCCGATGAATTGAGACAGAGACACCAAGAAAAATGGATTTCAGGAAAAAAGAAAAAACATTTACAAGAATTTCCTGGCAGAAGTTTGGCTGCCAAATCAGATCTTATAATTAAAGGTATTAAAAATATTTTGTGAGGTGGTTACCTCTTTCCAAGGCAGTTACTAACAGGCTTATAGGCAAATTGCCAAAACAGAAACAGAAAATGTTGCATAATGCAAGTTGCTGGCCAGGTTAAAGTGTTTATCTCTACTAAAGAGCCTGCTGCTTTCTCTTCAAGGTGAAAATATATATGTGTAGACCCTAAAATGATGGTTTCGAGAATGCAGTACCCATGTGCCCTAAGATAAAAATGTGACTAGCAGAATATTAACTATCCCAATGCTGTTGTGTGTATGTTGGGAAAAATTTCATAGTAAAGCTGAGTAAGTAGTATCTGGGATGGTGTCCAGAGGACAGACTGAAACTCTGTGATAAATGTGGAGCAGGCAGAATGGTTCTGCCTGATAACTGAACATAACTGGGAGGGAGGGTGGTGGGGCTGGAGGCAGTTGTCATAGAAAGTGGACTTTTAAAGGTATAATCCTGAAGTTTAAGGAGGGCATAAAATTAGGTCCTACTGAGCTTGTTAGATGTCACCTTGAAAACTGGTACTACATTAAAAAGATCAAATAGATAGTTAAGCCATTAATTCAGATAATTCAAATCTCAAAACTGCCTTTTCCCTGAAGTGTCCGAATAATTGATTTTAAAAATGATATTTCTTTCATCATAAATTATCTAGATAATTGCTTTGGTTCCATCTTTTATATTAAGCTTGGGCTGAGTGATATAAAGCCCCCTGCTCACCTCCCTTTCCTTTGTCGTTGGAGTATAGTTAGCGGTAATATTTTGATGATGATCTTTCATTATTTGTAACAAATGTTCCACAACAATGTTGTAGTGGGTTGATACATGGGAATCCTGTAAGTTATGCATGATTGTTTTGTAAACTCACAACTTCTTTAAAAATTAAACTTTTTAAAAATTTTTATTTGATTTAAGGAAAAATAACTTGATGTAGTTTAATTTTTTTTCAAATTATGTAATAGTTTTAGAAAGTAAAACAATTTCTCTAGATCTCTCCATTAGAACTTTTCAGGTTGGTAAATTGCTTTGAAAAAAAAAAAAAGATCTACCTAATTTAAAACTCAGTAACTATCATTAGGTCTGGAGGGAGTTTTTACCTTCCACATAGGTGTTCTGGGGTTTCCTGTCAGCATGCATTTCCAAATCAAGAACTTGTTAATCTCACCCTTTGTACATCTGCATCCAGGTCTGTTTGGTACTTTTTTTTTTTTTGGTAGAGCATTCAGTTGGAAGGAGGAGAAGGGACATAGCTTTATTCACTAGTTATTTTTCAGCACAGTCATCCTGCTAACAGCATTAATTCACAATATACGAGTGTAACTATCATTCAGATAAACAGTGGCCTATAGAGTAATAAAATTTTAAGCAAGGTAAAAATTTTTAAGTAAAAATTGAAATTCTGAATCTAAGCAGTCTTCTGAATTTCTTTAAAAAAATATTGGTCAGTTTGATCAGGTGCATCATTTATGTAACCCTGAGAAGCCTGGAATGGATTCTGAAAATGTTTTGGACCTAGTATTTGGACCTGTCTTTGAGCTGATAACAGGTGCGAATGTGTTTGCTTTAGCACACTTGGGCTCTTAAACTCCTGGTAGATAACTTCCTAGGTGAGCTAGGAAACAGTGTACTGTTTCTTGAAATTAGTGTCCGAGATCAGGCCTTCTATTTCCAACTCTGTCCAATAAAGATAAGTTTACAGCTTCTGTTTGAATAGACACATGTTCTCTGTTGAACTGAATTGTCTAAATCAGCCCTATTTAGTCTCCTCCCTTTCCAAGAAAGATCCTTGATTCAAAGTGATTTGGATCATAATTTAGGTTTTATCACATTTAGTCTTCATGTCAATTGCTAAGATGAAATTTGGCATTTAACTGTGTAAGCATCATTTAGTAGGTGTTTTTTTTGGGAGAAAGGGAGAAGTTTATTCTGATAGTCTCATAAAATCAGGGAATGCTTTGAGTTAATTTGTGGGCAACTAGGGCTGAATAAGTAAAGTACCATTGTTAAATTAGGAAAGCTAGCTTGTGCTAGTGAAAACTTCTCTGTCTTCTAAAATGGTTTTTAAATAACTGTTTAACAAATTAATGTTTTTATCACAACTTACAGATTCTAATTTTTAAGATGCAGTTTTATCCACATCTTAGTTTTCTGATGAAATCCAGTTTAAATGGATGAATATTTTAACTTTTAATGCAATGAGAATACATCTGGATTTTTATCTCTAGATTTTTATCCCCACTAATGGAGACTGGATATCTGTATTTTTTTTTTTAAAGCTCTCCAGGTGGTTATAGTGTACAGGCAGGATTGAGAACCACTGTCTTAGAGAAATGAGAAAGATTTTTGGCTGTTGAAGTCATCAGACGTCTTAGTATTGACTTTTAGAACTATTTCTATCTTCTTCTTCATGGGAAGCTTACGAGATGGAATTTGTTTCACTTCTTAGGAGCTCCATATAAAAGGAGAGCTGTGGAGCTGGAATCCAAGATAGTTGCCTTCACTGCTTCATTATTTAAACTGTGTTTAACTAGGCTCTCCTCCTCTACTTTCCTTTGTTTAAATGTATGTGGTTTCTTTAAAGTTTCCCAACTCCCACTTATTTTCCTAATCTCTCCTGGACCCTAGTTAACTTATCATGCATTTTTCAAGAATTCATAAGAAAAGATGGCGCTGTTTCAAGTCATTGCATAAGACTTGAAAACTGAGATACATAAACTTAATACTGTTCTTTTTTGCAGCCTAATTCAATACACTAGAGGGCTTTACCATTTCGTGACACTCTAAGCGAGTGGATTTCAAAGTGTGGTCCCCAGAGCAGCGGCGGCGGCAGCAGCATCACCTGGAAACTTGTTGGGAATGCAGATTCTCAGGGTCCACCCAAACATACTGCATTAGTCAGCCAAAGCAATGCTGATGCAAAATACCAGAAATCTGTTGGCTTTTATAAAGGGTATTTATTTGGGGTAGAAGCTTACAGTTACCAGGCCATAAAGCGTAAGTTACTTCCCTCACCAAAGTCTGTTGCCACGTGTTGGAGCAAGATGGCTGCCAACATCTGCAAGGGTTCAGGCTTCCTCTTCCTCTTAAGGCTCCGTGGTCCCAGCTTCTTCCAATATCAGCTGTAGGCCAGGATAAGTCTCGTCTCTCTCCGGGCTCAGCTCCTCTGCTCTCTCTACAATGCCAGCTGTAAACCATCAGGCGAATGGCTCATCTCTCTTCCTGGGGCCTCTGCAGTGTGCAGTGGAGCCTTCTCTCTTTCCTCACGTATCTGCTTCTTTCCCAGGCTCCCCATCAAAACTTTCGCTTCTGCCATGTCGTTTTCTCTGTGAGTCCCTGCCCACCAAAGGGGATGGGGACTCAACGTCCTACTCACGTGGCCTAATCAAAGCCTTAATCATTATTTAATCAAATAAAAGTGAAACCTCTGAATCCAATCCAGTCTAATATGCCCAGAGGAACAGACCAGTTCACAAACATAATCCAATATCTATTTTTGGAATTCATAAACAATATCAAACTGCTACACATACTGAATCCGAAACTCTGAATCCAGCAATTTTTATTTTAACAAGCCTTGCTGACAATTCTGCTGCAAGCCTGAAGTTTGAGAACCTCTGCTTTAAGACATTTACTAAGTCTGTGGAATTCCTCTGGTGACAGCTTAGGAGTCAAAAATCAAAATTAGCATGCCATCTTGGCTTTCAGAATCCTGACAAGAGGGGAAACAAGTAACAGGCATCTTGTGGTGGTATCTGTTGAAATGTAACAAAGACCTAGCCCTCCATTCTAGTTTTCCCACAGATTCCTCTTGCTCTGTAGCTTTCTGTACAGGGCAAGGGTATCAACCTCCTTCTTCAATAACAACAGTGGAAGAGCCACTCAGGTGTACAGGGGAAACCAGATGCTCATCCTGGTGCGTATGTTGTGTCCCAAGGACTTACGGTTAGGTTTGATTCTTGTTGCTTTGTGCTCTTTTCTCCTTTATTTATGTGTTTGTTTTGGTCTTCTGGGAATATTCCTAGTTTTAAGACCAGCATCAGACAGGGGAGAGTAGTCACACTGACTCATCCCCAGACGGACATGTGGGAGAAAGATAAGATTAAATTGTGCTGGGTGTAATCAGTGTGTGAGAGGGTTAGTGAAGTGAAGGGGAAAGTACAGCTTTCATGATTAGAGGCGAGGCAATGGTAGAGAGATGGCACCCATCTTGGCTCTGTCCTAAAAGACTCATGGCCTCCCCACCACAAGGCAAAGGCAGGTAAAGATCAAAACAAGTTCTTGGTGCTGGTGAATATCATTGGATTCTGTTGTCCATTAAGCAAGGCCTTATGATCGGCCATATCAAACATAGCTGATGGCTTTAGGAATATAGATAGTGCTAAGAATAATAGGTTGGCCAGGACTGGAAGTTCATTTCAGGACCTCTTAGCAGCTGCTTCAGAATGTTGCCTGAGATTCATAAATACTCTTACATCTGACACATTAGTTCGGATTACAAATTCTACCTGCTGTTAGTAGTATAACTTTTCCTACATGAAGCCGTGTCTGAAATGACATGGCTTGAGTGCTAAGCTTCAGATGGGCAGCAGTCTGGGGTTTTTTCTTAGGGGAATGGGTAAGATAGGCAAGTCATTCTCCCCAAATTCATTAAAGTTCTTGGGGAGGGTCGAGAAGCTAGGTTCAGGTGTTGAAACAACATCAGAAGGCCCATGTAGTGGGGAAAGCTGCATTGAAAGATTTATGTTTGGGGCCAGAGTTTGGAGGAGACTCTTAGATCTTGTGCCTTTTAACACTGTAATAAGCATCATTCAAAATGGGACTCCAGGAGAGTACTAGAGTCTAAGGATCAGAAGATGGTCAGACATAGCTGGCGGGAACTTGAAGTGCTTGGGACAAAGGAACACTTTCCAAGGCTGCCACTGCTCACAGATGAAACATGTAAACATACATCAGTTGCACCTCCATTTTGATTTTCCAAGTGATGAACCTCTCTGTTTACAGGTTTTGGAGACAAGAGGACGGGACTATCTTGAAAGGATCTGGCATGAAAGATGCATCTATGGAGGAGTAAAGTACCTTCAAAACCAAAAGGCTCATAAGAAAAAGCCTGCCTAGCAGCAGTCTAGAAGGCTTGGCTTCCAGCCCAGAGGGACCTAGGTCCTTGGCTTCTGTAGCCCAGATCTGAAGATAGTAATGAGTGACATTGTCTGCTCAACCCCTCTATGAATAGACCCTTTAAGGGACTGTAAAGAAGTCATTAGGTTTTCAGATGAAGGTTACTGTGCCCCAACTTCTACATGTTGCTGCATTGGGAAGAGTTGTAATTGAAGTTGGGAAACTTTTATCCAGAAAAAAACACTAAAAAATGTAAATCTTAAATCTTAGTTGGTGAGAGTAACTGTATAAATATGTAGCCACAGTCTTAGGTTTACCCAAAATTTTCCTAGCTATAACTAAAAGCTATTGTTAATTGAACATTTATTATGTGCCAGACACTGCTAAGGAAACAGAGGTACAGAATGGTTAAGTAGCTTGGCCAAGGCAGTACAGTTGGTAAGTGGTAGAGTGGTGGGATACCTTTACTTTGACTCAGTAAACTTCCAGAATCAAGAATTTATCCCAACTTTAGAGACTTTTGACTTTATAATACTCCCTAAGACCTCACTGAGCTGTTCTTTCCTACCGTATTTCTCCTCTTGGTTTAAAAGAACCAAAAGGACAGGAGTTAACACCATCTTCTGTTAGAAGTGAGACAGACCTATGCCACCTGGCCCGTTTCAGAGCTCATATAAAGAACAGACTTGAATGTTAGCTTGTAGACGGGCAACCAGGTTGAATACAGAAGGCTTTTACAAATTGTGCTACTGTGAAGTGTAATTATTCCTAAAGATGGGACTCTCCGAGCTGCCTGTTTTCTCTAGGCTGCAGAGCAGATGTAAGTGATATTCCAAGAAGGGTGATCCAGAACATGTTTTGCAGATTGACAAATGAGACACAAAGATGCTGTTACTCTGAACTGCCTCTAAACTTCCCTGTGGTCACTGCTTTCTCTTTTTTGCCCTCTCGTGGCAGTGGAAGAGGCCAGTTTGTGTATCACTACTTGGTTGGCTTCAGAAGCCAGCGGGTCAGTCAGATCTAGTTTTCTTCCTTTCCTTTGGATCTGCCTTTCACTTTAAGGCTCAGGACATTGCTTGCGATGGTTTAAGAAGGTGACTGCAGTGAGCAGATGTTGAACAAGGGAATCAGAAGGAGAAGGAGGCCAAGTTGGGGAAGACAGGCAATTACTTGGTTGTCATTTGGATGTCTAGCAGCACAGGAGAGGGCCCAATAAAAACACCTTGGCAGAAGTTGGAGGTTTGTAGTTGTCTGATTTTGATGAAATATTAGGGGCAATGGCTGGATTTAAGAGAGTTTTGCCATTGTGTAATTTCTTCCGTGAACATTATCAAACACCACATATGTACTTCCAGTTAAATGGTATCCTTAGATAGTACACTTTACAATTAAAAAGCAAACAGAGGCCCTGTCTCATGTAAGATGGTGGAGTGAGATTCTTCAGGCTCCGTCCCTCCAAAGAAGCTTTGAATAACCAGCAAGAACTGGCACAGACATCTTTCTCAGAGCTCCAGAAAACAATTAAAGGACTGCAGTTACAGAGTGAGCCCAAAACAAGAAAAAGGTCACTTAAAGTGGTAGGATCTATTGGTACCTTGGCTGGCCCATCCACCACCCCTCACCAGCTCTGCTCAGAGCTGGCCCACAGATCCTGAGTTCCGGTTCCAGAGGAAGCATGTATGTGTGGCACAGTCTCTCTGGGGGTGGCCTGAGGAGCTTGCCATCTCAGATTTTGCCCTATGTGTAGAAGGCTGCTCACAGAACTCTCCTACAGAACGCTGGGGGAGATAGTCAAGTTGTGCTTCCTGGGACAAGGGATTGCTGGCTTCAGGACAACAGTGCAGGGCCCAGGAGCAGATGCTCTCTAAACTCCTTGTTGGATAAGCCCTGAAGGAGAGCACCTGCACAGGTCAGTTTGCAAAGAGTGGGAAAGGTGTGTTTTGTTTTGTTTTCTTCCCCTCCTCCTCCTCCTCCTTTCCTGGCAATGAAAGAAAGCTTGTCATAATAATAGCTGCATATAAGCTTAAGGAACAGACACCCCAGGGTCTAAATTCCAGTGATAAGACACTAAAATAGCAAAATATCCATGTTTCAACAAAAAGATTGATGAAATAGGGAATGATGGCCCAGGCAGAGGAGGAGATAAAAGCATTAAAAACCATCAGTGAGGAGGTCTGGGACACACCAGACAAAAAAAATTTTTTTAAAGTTCCTAAATATGCTTGAAGAGCAAAAGGAAAACATGGACAAAGAATTAAAGGAAGTTAGGAAAACAGTATATGAACAGAAAGAGAGTATCAATAGCGAGATGGAAATTATGAAGACATGAAACAGAATTGAAGACCACAGATACAGAAATGTAAGATTCTCTAGAGAGGTTCAACAGCAGATTGGAGCTGGCAGAAGAAAGATTCAAAGAACTTGAGTATAAGACAATTTAAATCATTCAGTCTGAGGTGCAAAAAGAAGAATGAATGAAGAAAAATGAACACCTGAGGAGTCTGTGGGACACCATCAAGTATACCAGTATATACATTCAGGAAGTCCCAGTAGGAGAAGAAAAAGGGAAAGGGGCAGAGAAAATAGTCAAAGGAGTAATGGCTGAAAACTTTCCAAACTGAATGAAGGACGTGGATATATATATATATATCTCTAAGAAGCTCAACGAACTCCAAACAGGGTAAACTCAAATAGAGTCACACTATGGCATATTATAATTAAACTGTCAAATGCCAAAGGTAAAGAGAAATCCTGAGAGCCACGAGAGAAGCAACAGGTCGCGTACAAGGGAACTTCAATAAGATTAAGTGCTGATTTCTCATCAGAAACCATGGAGGCAGGAAGGTAGTGGATGGCATGTATAAAGTACTGAAAGCAAAAAAAATTGCCAACCAAGAAGTGTGTATTTGGTAAAACAGTCTTTCAAAAATGAGGGAGAAATTAAGACATTTCCAGATAAACATGATGAGGTAATGGAGGGAGTTCATCATCACTAGACCAACCCTACAAGAAATGCGAAAGATTGTTCTGCAGGTTGAAAGGAAAGGGCACTTAAACAATAGATTGAAGCCGCATGAGAAATGAAGCTCTCTGGTGAGGGTGATGACATGGGTAAATATAAATGCCAGTACTATAGTATTTCTGGTTGGTAACTCCACTTTTTACTTCCTACAGAATCTAAAAGGCATTAAATGTAATGAGAAATCAGTGGTTTTGGACTCACAATGTACAAACATGTAATCTGTGACAACTACATAAAGGTAGGGGAAGGAGAGGTAAAGTAATATAGTTTGTATATACTATTAAAGTTAAATTGGTGCCAAAGAAACGATTGTTATAGGATTAGGATGTTTAATTTAAGCACCAAGGTAATTACAAAGAAATTATCCAAGAATATGGACGCTCATAGAGATAGATATTAGAGTACAAGTTGGCAAGGGGTGGGGGTGGGTAGGGGGAATGAGGAGTTAATACATAATGGGGATAGGATTTCTCTTTGCAGAGATGGGAAAGTTTTAGTAATGGAAGGTGGTGAGGATACCACATTATTGTGAATGTGATTAATCCCATTGAATGGTATGCTTGGGTGGTTGAGATGAGAAATTTTCCCTTGAATATATGTTACCATAATTGGGGGTGGGTGGGAAGAGCAACTAAAAAGACAATGACAATTAAATGCAATACGTGATTCTGGATGGGATCTAGCAAGGGAGAAAAAAGGCTCAAAGAGGCATGTGAAAAAAATGGAATATGGATTGTAAGCTTTATATCAGTGTTTAATTTCTTGAACTTGATAACTACATTTCAGGTAGTTTACTTAAGTGAATATCTTTGCACTTAGGAAATGTATATGGCAGTATTAAGTGTTCAAGGTATACAGCCTACACTCAAGAAAATGAGTTGATAGATGGGTAGATAGAATGATGCAGCAAATGTGACAAAATGTTAAAATTGGTGGACCTGGGAAGCTGGTGGTGAAGGGCTATGTTGGAATTCTCTGTATGGGTTTTTTTGTTGTTGTTGTTTTCTTTGTCTTTTTTTAACCATCCTGTAAGTTTGAAAGTATTTTAAAATTAAAAGTTAAAAAAAAAAAAAAAATCAGACAGAATTTGCTTTTAATCTCAGTCATGAAACCATTGAAGCCTCTTGGGGAGGAGCCATTGCAGTTCTTCCTGTACTGGAAGGAAAAAGAGGAAACCGAAGTTGTTTTGTGGTTCTTTGTTTTGGTGGTATCTCCCATGAAGTTCAGAATTATAAATCAATTTCTTCTTTTTGTCAAGATGGGAGAGGCATTCTGTCTGTAAATTAAATCTCCCAAAGTCCCCAGTATTTGAACAGTGAAGGAATGAGAGGAAAGAAATAGGAAACTTTATGTGCCATCTTTCCCCCATTATCACCCTGTCATGAAAAATGACCTGTGGCTTGCTGCCAGGACTTTGCTAAAAGAACTTGGTTGTCTGCTGTTTCTCATCTGTAGGAAAAATAAGAAATGGCTCCACTTTTCCTGAGATTAATAATAAAGATAAAGCTTTCTTAATACTTTTAAAAATATAGGCTGCATACTCTCCAAGAAAAAGCTCTAAAAACGATGTAGGTTATTTTTGGAATAGTTTCTAAAAAGAGTTTTACCCATCATATAGGGACAAGATATTTTTCTTGCACTCCTAACCCCCTCAGGGAAAAGGAGAAATTGACCTTTTTTTGTTTTTGGCACAGGCCATTTGTTTATAAGCCATTTAAGCAAGTGCCTACCAGCGACTTTTAGATTAAATATAGGAGTCATCTTAAACATCTTATTTTCGGGATGTGGGAAGCAGGCCAGCAATGTTGTGACTTGTCCCTGGAACACATGGTGAGTAGAAGTGAAGAGAGAAGCTTGTGCTAAGTCCAAGGTTCTCAGCCCTGTGCTCTAGAGACAGTTTTTCATCTCTAAGGAGTTACATGGGAATCTTTATATCCAGTCGTTAAGAGCTGAGAAACATCTTTCCTCAGTTGTAGACCAATAACATTTTAGAAAGAGTTTGGTCTTTTTTTAAATGAAAATTTTGTGTTCCTCTGCATGTAAACAGAGATATCCTAAAAGACCTAAAAGAAAATAAATGAGTTATTTGTAAGGCATTTATAGATAATAAATTAGTAATACATTTATTTTATTTAGCTTAATCCCTTTCAGTTACGTTTTTGCCATGTAGATAACTCCTAAAAATGATATGAAGCAGTGGAGTTATTTGTTTTTGTTTTTTTGAGGGACCAGGACCAGGAATTCAACCTGGGACCTTATGTGGGAAACCGGCGTTCTACCACTGAGCTACACTGGCTCCCCCAGTTATTTGTTTTTTGAGGAGACAATTTTCAGGATGGACTCTTTTAAAAACTACTTATTGTGGTAACATATATCAACATGAATTTTTACATTTTTATTTATGTACAATTCAGTGATATCAATTACATTTACAATATGTGCCACCATTACCACTGTCTGTTACCAAAACGTTTTATCACCTCAAATAGAAGCTCTGTACCCATTAAGCAATAACTCCCATTCTTCAGGGCAGACTTTCAGTGTTTTGTTTTTTCTTTCTTTGTACATACAGCTGTGTATAAAGATAGGAAAGCCAGGTCTGACCCAGAAAAAAACTGGTAGGGCCATCCACTCCCTGTTCTGTTATTCACTACCTGTGTTAGGTATGACAACCCCCACCCCCAATCTGAAGTACCTAGCCCACCCTCCTTGGCAGTCCTACCACATATACCTAACTGTCCCCCATACTTCTCACCTGGACCCCGTTTCCTGAGGGATTTTTCTAGGAGAAGGACTAATATGAGAAACAAATTAATGCTAATTTGATGATGGAACCCCAGAGATCTGGAACTGAATGTTTTGGATGTCATCTGATTTCTCCATTTATTTTCTGGATGAGGAAGTAAAGGATCAGAGATGTAAAGGGGCTTACCTGAGACCACACAGCAAGGCTACTCTTAGTAAGAACCGACTCAGTGGTCACTGGTCACCACCGCATTTGCGGGTCTGTAAACATGCCTGCACATGCCTGGACATGTTCCTCTCTTCAGACACCACTTCATTATTCTCTAGGGAAGGACAGGGCTTTTTATTTCACTGTGGCCGGTGTGAAGGCATTCTAGTGAAACATACTATGGAAGACGTCCTCAGGCGGCCATAATGCTGCCTTGTAAACCTCCAGACCTCAAAGAGTCCCTGGCTGGTGTGAGCCCCTGTAATCCAGAGTGATGGGGCCTGAGTTTTCTAAGAGGTGGTAACTTGGAGGGTAGTGACTTTGGGAAAGAATTACACTGCATGTAATGTTTCTAAGAATTAGCTACCCTGTGCCAGGGTAATTAGTTACCTTGTGCCATAGTTAGCTGGATCAGTGGCTTTAATTGGCAGCAGTTTGCTGGAAGGGAAATTTGCACTTCCACCAGCCTTAATGCTAGGCAGCCCATACATTAAATATTGTTTGTTAGATTTGGATATCTTTTATTGGAAATTAAGCCGAAGAAAGCAGCCCACTATAACTAATTGATTAACGTCTGATTGATAACACTAAACTCTTTTAGACATTGGAGAAGTTTGAAAGCCTTTGGAAGGAGCAGTTTCTTTGGCTTTGGCATTGGAAACAAAAGGGCCCCTTCTAGTCACTTTTAACATTACTGGATTTCATTCTCCACGCTGATTATTCAAAGGTTCATGGCAAATGGGATTTCTAATGCTGTAGTGAATTAACCCATGGATGTAAAATGCGAAATAAAAAAATAGAGCAAATTATTAAATATAATTCCTGTGAGCAAAGTTTTCTTGGTCACGCAGTTGTCTGGAAGTTCTGGTCCCTCAGCAGTGGCAGTGGTGTTGGCTTCTGTAGCCCCAGGCCTAAACCCAGGGGAAAGTATACATGCCAGGGCTTAACATGACTTGATTTGCATTTGTTTTTAGCAAACATGTGGTAATGTATGGAATATCAAGATGGACTTAGAAGTGAGTGTTGATTTTGATGAGTTCACAGTGTTGTGAATGATAGGGATATGCAAACAGAAAATTGTGCTATTTCTTGGAAGATTGCCCTACAGTAGGCCCCTGTGGTCTTGCTGAGCTGTGCAGCCTAGCATGCATCTCTGTCCCTTGCTCATCATTTTCACTTCTGACAATGAAATTTCTGAAAATACAGTGTGGTGTTGGAGTTCATTTTCTTTTGTTGATAAAAGTATTACAGTAATCAAAGAATTCCATACAGAACTTTTGCAACCCTCAAGGAAAAGTGATAAAACACAGGCTCCTCTTGATAGATTGCAGGGTACAGGGAGGTGGGAGTTGTCCTTCATCTCCCTTTGGCTTTGCTATTTGTTTGTGTAGCTGTGAAAGAATACTGAGTCTGCTTTTTGTAAAGGAGATAACTTGGCTCATCCCTAACACACAAGAGTGTTGGGTGAATTAATGAGTGGAAAGCACATAATAATATGTGGCACTTATGTAGTATTTTGATGATTTCACCTAGAATCTTGCCATCTGGAAACTTGCATTTACTAGGAAGTAGAGCCAACTTTGGATGATACTGAGTCCAACATGTATTTAAATGGTTTAGATTTTCATTTGGCTAAAACCTAGGATGTTGTAGACTAATAGAATAATGATGATAATGATAGCTTTTCCTAAGGAGTCCTGAATAGTTTCAGAAGCTCTCTAATGGGAAGTAAAAGGCAGAAGTCTTATTCCATTTCATAGTGATGAAAATGAAGCATGGTAGCCTGTACAGGGTCATAAAGCTGGTCCCTTCTGAAATGAGAAGTTGAATTTATGATCTATGGCTTTGTCTTTTTTTTTTTTTGCCCACCAAGCACTGCTGTTTCCAGAGTCTCCAAGTCATGAAGAGTCCTTGCCATGCTATTTTCCCAACTACTGGGGAACAGAGCTTTCCCACCTGGAGTTTAAATTCTGCTGGAAGAGCCTAAATCCAAGCAGAAGGGCCCTCTGCCACCTCCTTCAGCACCACAGCAGTGTGTGGCTGGGCTCTTCCTTCCAAGACAGGTGTAAGCCTTTGCAAGATGTGCCCCCTTGCTTTCCTCCAGTTTAAGTTCTGCTTCCCACTTTCTCAGCAGGTTCCCTGCTTCATCATTGCTGACACAGATCTGCCATTCTTGAATGGACTCTTCCTATAACTTGCATTTAAAGCCTATGGAAAAGTAAAGACTATCTTTCCCTAAAGATGTTATTTATGTTTGTGCTCCTCCTTGTACCATGGCAGCAATTTACAAAAATATATGCAGCATGAAAGGATGAAACTTAAGGATAAAGGACAATATAGTACTTGACAGGTGCTACAGATCAGTTTCACAGAAGAAGCACAGCCTTTTCTGTTTCTGAGAAACTTTTTCCTAGGACATTCTAAAGTGAACTCTGATCTACTAGATGACATTCTTATATTTGAAATTTGGTTCTCGAAGATAATGAGCCAGTTCATTTATTTGAACACTCTTTCCACAGTGGTGTATTTATGTCCATCTGTCTAGCCGTGTAAATCCTTTTCTGACACGCCAGGAGTTTTGCTGGGAGTGAATGGGGTGAGACCTAGAGAGTAACTGGGACTTACGACTAAGCAGTATGGGCTCCTTGCTTTTTTGGGATGGTTACCTGTCCCAAGAAGTCGCAGGGACTGGGGCTGATAGGTAGGTAGTGCACAGCAGGACTCAGCTGGTGTGAGATGAGACTCAGAGAAAGGAGTGGGGACCGAGAGTGGTCAGTGAGGAAATGGAATGAACATTCACGAGTGCCATTTTCACAATAAATCTGAAAGTAAATATTACTCCTTTTTACTTGCTGAAGAAACTGAGGCTCAGAGTAGGGCCTGGCCCATGATTGACACCATGGGCATTTACTTGGTGGGACGCATTTGCCAAGCTCACCCAGCTTCTGAGGGGCAGAGCGTGAGTGAAGACCCACTCTTGCCTGCCCCACTCCCTGGTTGCTCTGCCTTGGTCAGAGGTCCCTGTCACTGAGCGCAAGAGCTCGCAGCTGGAACAACTTCCAGGCGTCGGACGAAGGGATCCTGAGACTGCCTGCGTCTCTCAAGGTCAGAATTGGTCCCAGAGCCTTTGAGGCGAGTGGGGTGGTTCCATTTAGGAGCTTCAGCTGTGAGGAGTGATGGGCATGGGATGTCAGGCAGCCCCTGGAAGCTTTGTGTGCCTGCCTGTGGTACGTGTAATTTAGAGATTAATGGAAAAATGTATCTGTGTACATACATATTTGCACATGTGCCATGGTGAAAGTCATGGTTTAGTATTGCCCTTATTTTTTCTCCCCTTCGTTTTAGACCAGTCTATTATCCTGCAAACAGAAGAGGCATTGTTTAAAGTACAATGTATTCTTCTGCTTTTGCATTGTCATCAGAAACCCTTGAAGAAATGTTTGATTTCTTTCTGAGGTTATCTGTAGTTAGTCACTTGACAGTACATTTGGGTCTGGAGTCTGGAACTTTCCTTTTGCCTACCTGTGTTGTTATAAGGCAATCATAGGGCACACATAACTATTTTATAGAAAACCTGAGGATTCCTGCCTTTTGAGATGACTCATTCCAGTATTTCCAAACCAGTAACATTAACCTGGACACCTGCTGGGGAAGGGCTCCCCCTTCTCGCCACCCTCCTCCTCTAGCTGTTTGTTGGTCCAGCCATTCTTCTAACACTTCTTGTTTGCAGTAAAGAAAAAGGGACCTGCCTAAGGGTAAGAGTACCTCTAAAAATGAAGGTAATTTTAAAGACTACCTTGAATTAAAAGCTATATCTTCTACAACATTCTGCTAACCATTTGTGTTGTGTTCTCACTTAAAAATGTATTTTCTTATCTTTAAATTGATAAATTCAACAAAGGTAGAGATGAGAGGTATGAGTTGTCTTTTAAATACTTGACTTACCTTTGGACTGTACTTCTACTGTATTTTTAAGAATTCACTTAACATTTTTCTCTGTACTTGGGCATATTCTTTTTGCTAGTTTGCTGATTCATACACGAAACATTGACTGGACATAGTGTTTTTAAAAAGCTAAACTATATAAAAAATTAAGATCTACCAAAAAAGAGAAATTGAGGGTATTGTGCAATTACATTTCTTTAATTAATAAGCTGATATATTTTTTAAAAATCAGTTTCAGAAATTCAGTTATTGTCAACTCTACAAGAATGCATTTGTTGTACAAAATGAGGTGTGTGCATTGACCCACAGTGCTGCTTCCTTTCTCCCTTTGACTTAGACAAGACACACTGAGATTGTATTTATGGTGAGTCAAGATGCAGTGCCCTGCTGGCTGGGAAAGAGTGGCTTTGGGTCTCACAGAGTATAGGAGGCTGGAGCAGTAGAGAAAATATAGCTTTGCTGGGCCTTGCCCTCACGCTCAAAGCCTCAGCAGGGTGCTAGAGCTTTAGCACTGCTTTCTGCTGTGCTGGAATTATTTTATGCAACTAGGCAAAAATCAGCATCATCATCAACAACAACAACAACAAAAACATACTTTGTGATGGTGTGACTGGAAATGTTTTGCTTGAAGGAATGCTTACAATTTTTGATGGAAAGTAATGATAGCATCTTAGTCCTTTGACATTTATTAAGTAAATATAGTGTTTTAGGTTCTGCAGTAGAACATTTAAAAATTGATGCTCCTGAGGTAGTTTCCTAAGACAAAATAGGCAAACCTGTTTTTGTTCCGGTGGGATGGGATAGTTCGGTCCCATGAGGAAAAATATGGATGGGATCTTGGTGCCCATGTACTATTCCTGTGGACTGTTCCACAAGTAGCTATTTTCCTTGCTCCATCTTTATTAACTTTGGAAAATTATTGTTTTTGGAAAAAAAAAAAAATCTAAGTGGTAGAGAGAAATCTAGGCTGTATTTAAACCGGCCTTTGTACTTTTTCCTGGTTACACACAGCCCATACTTTGGAGCTCCGTGACGTCAGCGCCTCCTGCCTGGGAGTCGGGAGTCTTGACCAGGCCAGGCCTTAGCCACATGGGGCCACACAGACACATGCACAACCGGATCCTTGTTTACTTCCTTTCCAAGTGCTGAGACATTGAGTGCTAAGAAGGACAGCTTGCTTGCACAAACATTCCTGCTGGCTTTCTCTCTCAGCCCGGCCATTCCCTGACTATCTTGGAAAGCATTTCATCCGTGAGGCAGGCTTTTGTTCTTAGAGTGCAGCCTTTATTCCCCAGCCATCCACCCTTTTCCAGGATTCCAGTACAGACTTGCAGGCCCATTTCCCTTCAGCCCAGCCCAGGGGTGGAACCTCAGCGTTAGCGAGTTTAACTTTAAGGGCAGGAGGAGTCAGGCGATGGCTGAGCCTGTGTTTCTGTGACTAATGGAAAGCAGTGCTTTCTCTAGATGCTTATGGGGAATTTAAGGAGCTTTTGGATTATACAGTTTTACATTGTGCTGATTCTAAGACAAAGCCTTCTAATTGCAAGCGTGTTAAAAAAAATCTATTTCATACTGAATGTTAGTTAAGCTTAAGTGAGCCTTTGTAATTTCATGAATAATCAAAACAAAAGTATGTTGCCAGGATGAACTATTGCAAAAGCAGGTGGTATTATTTTCAAGGAACTTTCTCACCCTCTGTAATGCTTTTGCCATTGAGATTTATTCTTAGTTAAAGAATGCCATGTTCTGTACAATAGTCATAATAATAAAATACCCTTAAACATCAATATTCAGACAAAAAGAAAAAAACCAGGTACATAGATGTATAAAGTTAAATGTGAAGACTGGAACTCATTAACAGAATTTAATTTAAATCCTTTTTTGAAGTATAATACTCAAATTAGAGGAAAGGAAAGAGATAGTAGATAGACAAAAGAAAAATACTTATTTAGAAGTTATAATGATCAAGATTTATGAATAGAGAATTGAAACTGATGCTGCTTCTCAGAATTTTGGATGCCTTGCTTAGTTCTGTTATGGCTAAAAAATATGCAACTCTCCTCATTTCAGTCTTGCAACTATGACTCTTTCATGAGGTTCGTATTACAGCTTTTGAGACTGAAGGGAACCTGATAGCTCATTTTAACCCAGCCTCCTCATTGGATAGAAGAGGAAATGGAAGCCAAGAATTTGGTGATGCGCTCAGAGCCCCAAGCTAGATGGTGAGGCTGAGTGGTCAGGAAGTAGTCTTCTCCCTATAAGCCCTTTCCTTTTAGAAGATGTTGCTGCCTACCTTTGTGACTATTGTAAAGACCTATTTGGGACATGAGTAGGAGGAGGTTGGTGGGGGGGGCGGTGGCAGTGGAAAGATTTCTTTTTGCATCTGGGAGCATTGAAGTTCCTCATTTCACAACCCAGATGTAGCTGGGACTCAGTGGGTGACCTTGTCAACTGATCTTTCAGAACCTCTTTTTCATCTTTGTACCAGCTATGGGATAAAGAAGGTGGACTACTTGCATGTAGGATAAAAACACCTGTTATAGATAGGCATCCATCTTGAAGCTAAGTAATACATGAGGTATATGCTTTGTATATCTGTTAGAACAGTACTTCCCAAATTGTATTCCCCAGAAACACTAGTAGTCTTGCATGATTTGGGCATTTAGGTTAAACAGAATTTAAATGGTTTATTTATTTTCTTTTCTAAACAGGACTTCTTAGGGCAGTCCCACCTCCAGGGCAATTTCATGACATCCTTCTGGTGGTAACTCAGGAGTCAGCATGAAATCCAAAGTTTTGAATAAATCAGGAAGAAGCAGAAAGATCAGAACTCAAACTGTATTCCTGAAGTTCACTTTACAGTCAGGAAGTCAGGAAGCAGCACATGAAAATTTGCTTGGACACAATTTCCTCATAGTTCTTCAATAGCTAGAAATAAAATAGTTTTATAAATAGAAATAAAATAGTTTGAGCTGTCAATAAACAAAAATCTCAGGTTTTTCTTTGCATCTGATTGAACAAGTTGTTGTATAGGGAGGTAAAACAAACCAAAACAAAACCTTGTGTTCCTGAAGCCAAGATTTAGGGAATCTGCACTATTTACAGAGTTACTTATAGTTACTAATTACCTTGTGGGGAAAAAAGAAGTAATGGTATTCTTAAAAAGTTTTATGTACATATATATATTTTAAAGATTTATTTATTTATTTATCTATCCCCCCCTTGCTGCTTGTGCTTGCTGTGTCCATTCGCTGTGTGTTTTCTCCGTTTCTGCTTATCTCCCCCTTGCTGTGAGGTCCCGCTGCATCAGCCCACCGCGCCGCGCGGGCCGGCCTGCCCTCACAAGGAGGCCCCGGGAAGCGAACCCAGGGCCTCCCATATGGTAAACGGGAGCTCTATCCAATGAGCCACACCCGCTTCCCTGTACATGTTTTGAAGTTAAATTTTGTCCTCTTTTTATTTAAAAGAAAATTTTGGAAAATTGCAATATATCAATATAAAGGGAATACTACTCAGCAATAAAAAAGGAACAAACCATTGATCCATACATAACATGGATGAATCTCAAAAACATGCCGAGAGAAAAAAGCCAGACACAGAAGGGTACATGCTATTTGATTCCATATATGTGAAATTCTTTAAAAAAAAAAAAAAACAAAGAAAATTAATCTGTAGTGACGGAAAACAGATCAGTGATTGCCAGGGAGTGTGGAATTGGCAGGAGCTTGATTAAAAGGGCAGAAGGGAACTATTCGGGGAGATGAAAATGCTTTATCTCTTCACGTGATGGTGGTTATACTGGTATGTATATGCCAAAGTTTGTCCAACTATATGCTTAAAATGGGTGTGCTTTTTGGTATGTAAATGATGTATCAATAAAGTGGATTTAAAAAGAAGAAAAGTTTAGAAAAGGCTAGGATTGGAATTTCTTTGTATAACTTGAAAAAAACATAGTACATTTAGGCCAATTTTTGCAGCACTGTAAGCTATGCTTACAGTTTACTTTCACATTTCTTTGGTTATTTCTTTATTCACGATTTCTCAAGTCTTCCCATCTCGTCAGCCTTACCCACCCTTCCATGACTTGAGCAATTCAAATTCTTTCAGGAATTCAGAGTCCTTGTCAGTAGTGGACAAAAATGTATTTTAAATTCATCTCAAATTATTTTTTAAATGGGTGCTGCAAACATTGGTGATTTTCTGAAATGGAATTGTGGTGGAAGCTTGATTGTGTTTGTGAGGGAAGAGGGTGTATATGCCTCAGATAATTGTGCCATGGTTCCTTACACCTGTCCAGACTTCTGTGTGAATACTGAAAGAGTCATGAATTTTGCTTCTGTCATTTGTCTGTCACAGCTGGGGCTGTGGGTTTTGCATTTGTTGTGGTTTCAGAGTCTCTGAGAAGCCATTTGTTGGGAGAGTGCTGAGAATGGTTGGTGAGAGCAGTAATTCAGTGGGAAAGGGTGGGATGATGATGATCCTCAGGAATTTCATTGCTCCCCAGTCTTTAATCTCAATCTCAATACCATTAAAATTTAGAAAGGGTATTTTTCTAGTTTGAGGCCAGAAATGGATGCATGCTTAGGCATGTATAATTTAGTGGGTAATTTGACCCCCTAGATATTTGGGTATATTATTGAGTGTTTTTACAGATCAAGTCCTTGTGTATGGTCAGAGTTAGCCTGTAAGAAAAAACTGGCTTGTTCTTAATGGATCTTGTTAGCTGGATTTGGTACAAGTATTTTTTCTTAGAATGGAGGTTTACACATTATAGTAACTAGATGTTCTTTTATTTCCTAATGTATCAAAAGATGCTGATTGTGAAATAGAGTGTGCAGATATTTTAGATCTTACTGGATTTTTTGTTTTGTTTAAATAGATGAGCTTCTCTTCTTTTCTAGGGTTAGAAAAGGTTGTGTCAGGTTATCTGTGCTTATTAAGGAAAGCTAAATAATTGATGAGGGAGGGGAAAAGTAAATACTTTTTTCCTTTGCTATGTATTTCTTTTGAGTATCTTTTGGTTTTTGTTGTGTTTGTTAACTTTGACTTTTCTTAAAAGCAAAGAGCAAAGATGGTAAAAGTTGTATACTGATATTCTTCCCTGTTTTCTTGTTTTTTTCCTCACCCCCCAAAAAGTTGACAAGTTAATTTTAAATGGGGGAAAAAGGGCAGCTCATGATTCTTAGATTGATTTAAGTTATATGTATGTTTACAAAAAGATGAAAACAGGTAAGGTTTTTTTTCTTTTTCCGTGATTCAACTCTGTATCTTTTATTAGAATATAGCATGCCTATACAGTAAGTACTTGGTAAATGTCTGCTGAATGACCAAATGATTCCCAGGTCCAAACATGGGGGCTTGGGCTAGTTAGCCACCAAGGCTTTGAATCAAACAGCTATATCTGAAAGTTTTATGTCAGAATAATAATCCCACACATCAGATTTCTGTAGAATAGGTGGGTCTCACCTCTAGCTCCTCCCCCACCACAATCACAGCAGTCAGGTAAAGCTGAGGAAGTTTATTAGGGAAATACGAGTAGCAAAGACACCCCAGGTGACAGAAAGAAAACACTGAAAATGCCCCTTCAAGCCAAGGGAGAGCCTAGCCTTGACCTTCCCAAAAGGACAAGAAACTGGCAGGTTACCAACAACATTCTCTGGCAGCCACTTTGCCAAGGCATGAGTATCTCAGCCAGGGTTGTCCCCTACTCCTCACCAAAGGTGGTGGGAAGACAAGGACTGTTTATAGGAACAATGCAAAGGAATGGAGAGCGAGAGCTGTAAGGTCTAAGAGAGAGAGAGGTGAGAAGGACAAAGAGTCCCAGGCTTTTGGCTCTGAGTGCCTAAAATAAATTGACAAATAGTTCTATAAAATGTATAATGTTATTTCCATTAGTTCCCCTGGCTTCCCACATGCCACATTGTACCCCCAGATGTACATGGAAAAGCCCAAAGGGCACATTTTTGAAAAAAGAAAGACAAAAATAAGCCCTGTTGCTCTGTAAGGAGAGTGGAAGTTGCTGAGGCTGCAGTGGCCTTTCCCACGTGTGCCTGTGCTCCGTCAGGCAGCTTCCCAGCAGCAGCATGGCATGGCGCTAGGTGAGGTCTCACCTTTTGTCACCCCGGCGTCAATATACTTTATTCTGTGTTCAAGGGCAGTCAATTTCTCGTTTAGTGTTGCAAGTCTTGAACGACAAGACATATCGACCGTGTTGACAAAGTCCGCGATTTTCTTGATACCGCTGGTGATGACCTCGGTGTACTCCCCGTTTGCCCAGTCCTGGTGAATATCCCTCTGTGCTGGATCCTCCTGGCCTGCAGTGGCTGCCTAAGGAAGAACCAGGCAACGTTTTTTGAGAAGGAAAAAGGGTTGTCCCTGTTTTCCTCCTTCCCTTTCTCAAGAGAGTTGCAGTATGTCAAAAGCTTATTTCATGCCCCTAAGGTTAAGATGCCAAATAAAGAAAACAAAACTGCCAGGTTACTGGAGTTTTGGCTTCTTATTAATAGACTAAAGCTATGAGTTGGTCTCATGGAACTCCATAGCACATCCAGGTTTCACAGGGGTGTTCCCTAAGGCAGAGAGGCATTCAGCACTTCCTTGCTTCCTTCCCTGCTTCAGCGACATTTCACTCCTTGCCTTTGTCTCCCTCTGACTTTCCCTTTTTCTTTTGGGCTTGCACCACGTTGTTTTGGTTTTACAGCTTCCTAAACTCTAAAAATCTAGATGGCCAGTCCAAGCTCTGCCTTCCTGGTGGTTGTCCTGGTGCTAGTGCCCCCTCAAGCCCCAAAGGCCTCCGAGTCTGACGTAGGTCAGGACAGCCGGTACCGAGGGCCCTCTCTCTCATTCCCAGACTGGCTTGTTGAAACTGGCAGAGCCCCAGCTCTTTCCAAACACAGCGCTGGTCGGCCCCTATGTGGTGAGATAAGAAAGGGCTTCAGCTGAGCACTTTTGTGGAGAGGCTCTCTCTTTTTTTCTGTGCTTGTGAAAACCATTTCAGAATGTGTGTTAGTGGTCCATACGTGTCAGGGAAAACGTGACTTCACAGTGGTTCCCCAAACAACACTAGCAAGAACTCAGAGTTCAGTTTATCCTCCTGGTATTTTAATGTTGTACTCAAGCAGAGATTTTTTTTTTTTTTTT
>JAQZBX010036076.1:0-24318 GCA_029593785.1 Cabassous unicinctus
TCCCCCCCCCCCCGTTGTTTTTGCGCTTGCCGTCTGCTGTCTGTGTCAATTCACTCTGTGTTCCTCTGTGTCTGCTTGTCTTCTCTTTAGGCAGCAAAAGAAACGATCCTGACACCTTCTGGAGTGGGAGAGAGGCACTTAATCTCTTGTGCCACTTCAGCTCCCTGGTCTGCTGTGTCTCTTATTGTCTCTCCTCTGTGTCTCTTTTTCTGTGGTGTCATCTTGATGCACCAGCTGTCTGCTTGGGCCAGCATTCCTGCACGGGCCAGCCCTCCACACGGGCCAGCACTCTGTGTGGGCCAGCTTTCCGCTTGGGCCAGCTCGCCGCACGGGCCAGCTTGCCTTCACCAGGAGGCCCCGGGAATCAAACCCTGGACCTCCCGTATGGTAGACGGGAGCCCAGTCACGCCATATCCACTTCACTGTATTCATTTTTGTTAATGGAAATGGCTCTCCTTTTTCTCCAGGACACCCTCACAGCTCTGCGTTAGACTTTCAGCCGTGTTTCTCTATGTGACCTCCCCTGGACACCTCTCCTAACTGCCTAAGCCCCTTCTTCCCATCCCTGTGGCTATGCTGCTTTTCTCATAAAGTGGAGCCTGAGCTTTCTCCACTCTGCTTAGCAGGAATCCTTCCAGTTACACTTCCCACGAAGTCAGGCTGTGTAGTGAGCATTAACTTTACTCAAAGAGACATCTGGCCTGGGGGTCACCTTTAAGCCTTTGGAATTTCCCAAGTGATAGGAGTCTCTTTGTTATTTACCCATTCCCACCCTTACCCACCCCCTGACCACCACACCAGATGGTTTCTGCTAAGGAGATGACTGGGGTGAGGCTGTCCACACAGGTGGTGCTAGGGCAGGGGCTGGCATCCCAGAGAGACCAGCCATGGGGGCTTTGAACCACATCCCGTCAGTCCTCAAAGGAGGGGAGGGGTTGGGGGCTGGAGGTGGAGTTCAGTCTCATGGCCAATGATGCAGAAATCATGCCTTTGTAATGAAAACTCTGGATATGGAAGCCCACTTGAGCTTCCCTGATTGGAAATACACATCCCTCTGCCAGGAGGGTGCCAGGTCCTGATTTCACCAGAAATTTATGTGATTTCTGCACATAATAAACAGAAGCTTTATGTCTGGGGACCCTCCCAGAATTCGCCGCATGCCTTCTCTTCTTTGGGCTGGTGGCGATTTTTATCTTTTTGCTCTAATAAACTGAAAGCATAAGTGTAGCGCTCTCCTGAGTTCTAGCAGTCATTCTAGTGAATCATTGGAATGGCAGGGGTGGTGGGAACCCCCATATTTGTAGCCAGCTGGTCAGAAGTGCAGGTGGCCCTGAGAACCCTTGAACTTGCAGCTGGTGTCTGAAGCCAGGGCAGCCTCGTGGAGGACTGTGCCCTTAAGCTGGGAAGCTTGGCCTGACTCCAGGTGGTTAGTGGCAGAACTTGGTGCAGGTGCATATGTCACAATCGCTTCAAGGAGTTTTTAAAAAGACTGAATAAGGTTTCACAAAATTATTTTGACTCAGTAAATATTTGATGAATTTTGGAATACAAGTTTGAAGGAGATCGGGGACATTATTTAAGGAAACTATTTTCTACTTAGTTGTGGGGGTTTTTTGTCCATTTTTAAAATTATTATTTTTTAATATGTATATTTTATTAAAGAGGTTGTGAGCTTACAAAACAATCATCACAATGTGCAGAATTCCCATACACCACCCCTCTACCAACATGGTGCGTTACTGTGGAACATCTGTCACAGATCATGAAAGATCACCATCAGGCTATTACCACTAAGCATGGTGCATAGCTTACGTTTGGTATAAATTTTCCATACACCCCTATTGTTAACACCGTGTATGAGTGCAGTACCTTTGTTACAGTTCCTGAGAGAACACTCTCACATTTGTGCTGCTAACCGCAGCCCATCTTCCGCCACACGGTTCACTGTTACGCAGCCCATGGCCTGCACATTCCACCCAAAGTGGCTCTCACCTTCACCACTGCAGTGATTGCCCCGGCCAACCTCTGAATGCTCTCCTTAGCTCAGAAGAAAAGAATCCCCAACCCCCATATTATTGACCTTAGTGTTGATATTGTAACTTCTTGGACATTGATGCAAGAATATTTCAATATTGCTGTCCGTAAGTTACATTAATTGTATTTTTCCCATGTAGCACCATATTTTGACCACCTTATAATAGTGACATATATTTGTTCTAGCTCATCAAGATACATTCTTTCATTTGTACTATTAACCACAGTCCTCATCCACCCCCGGGTTCACTATGTTATTCAGTCCCTAGAATATTCTCTAGCTTTCTTTCAAATGACATTTACATCCCTAAACTAACCCCTTTCAGCCACAATCCCATTTATAAACCAGCCATGTTAGTTCTACTCACTATAATATGTTAGCATCAGCTCTACCCGTTTCCACACTTTCACAGTCAAGCTAATTAAAACTTTTACATACATTAAGTATCAGTACCCCTTCTCAGTCCTCATCCTATCTCCTAGTGACCTATAGTCTAGGTTTTAACTTCATGTGTTTGTTCTTCATCTTATTTTATTTTAGTGAGACCATGCAATATTTGTCCTTTTGTGTCTGACTTATTTCATTCAGCATAATGTCCTCAAAGTTCATCCATGTTATCATATGCATCCCAATTTCATTTCTTCTTACAACAGCGTAGTATTCCATCGTATGTATATATCACATTTTGTTTAAACATTCATTGGGTGATGGACACTTGGGTTGTTTCCATCTTTTAGCAATTGTGAATAATGCCGCTATGAACATTGGTATGCAAATGTCTGTTAGCATCACTGTTTTCAGTTCTTCTGGATATATTCTTAGTAGAGGGATTGCTAGACCATATGGCAGTTCTATATTTAGCCTCCTGAGGAACCGCCAAACTGTTTTCCACAGAGGCTGCACCATTCTACATTCCCACCAACAGTGAAGGAGTGTTCCTATCTCTCCGCATCCCCTCCAGCACTTGTTGTTTTCTGTTTTTTTATTTTTCTCTTAATAATGGCCATTATATGAGGTATGAGATGATATCTCATTGTAGTTTTGATCTGCATTTCCCTAATACCTAGTGATATTGAACATTTTTTCATGTGCTTTTTTGTCGTTTGTATTTCCTCTTTGGATAAATGTCTGAGTATTTGGCCTCTTTTTGAAAATTGGATTGCTTGCCCTTTCATTGTTGAGTTGTATGATCTCTTTATATAGCATCAAAATCAAACCTTTATCGGATATGTGGTTTCCAAATATTTTCTCCCATTGAGTGGGCTGCTTTTTCACGTTCTTGACAAAGTCCCTTGAAGCACAGAAGTATTTGTTTGAGGAGGTCCTTTTTATCCATGTTTTATTTCATTGCCTGTGCTTTTGGTGTAAGGTTTCAGAAGCCACCACATACCACCAGATCTTGAAGATGTTTCCCTGCATTTTCTTCTAGTAGTTTTATGTTCTCGCTTCTGTATTTAGCCCTTTGATCCACTTAAAAAAAATTTTTTTAAACAATTTATTGAAGTATATCACTCATACATGAACATGCGTAAACAATAAGTGTTCAGTAAACATTGTGAACTTACAAAACAAACATGTATAACATCACATAGGGCTCCCACACATCACCCCCCCAACACAAATACTTTGCGTTGTTGTGAAACATTTGTTAACAAATTATGAAAGAGCATTGTCAAAGTATTACTACTAACTATAGTCCATATCTTACTCCCGTATACTATTTTCTTAAGGATTTATTTATTTATTTATTTATTTATTTATTTTTATCCATTCCCCCCACCCCCCATTTTTGCTGTTTTTGTGTCCATTCGCTGGGCAACTCTCTGTGTCTGTTTCCTGCCCTCTCTTCTCATTCTTCTCCTCCTCTTCACTGGGATTCGATCCTCAGAACCCCAGTGTGGGAGAGAGGCATCCTACCACCTGTGCCACCCCAGTTCCTGTTTTTTTGGTTCATCTCATCTTGGCTCTCCCTTGTGTCACTCTCCTGTTACATTATCATCTTGTTGCGTGGCTCATGGGGCCCGGCGCGCACTCACGCGTGGGGCCTGGGGGGCTCCCCCGCGCACGGGGCCTCGCGGCACACCCGCTTGCGGGGCCTGGTGGCCCGTGCGCCTTCTATGCATATATATTTTTTAATTTTTACCAGGAGGTCCCGGGGATTGAACCCAGGTCCCTCCATATGGGAGATGGACACCCAACCATTTGAGCCACATCTGTCCCCCTGCTGTATCTCTTAAGGTTGACCAAGGATACCTAGAGTTACAGTCTTTTCCCATACAGGATTGTCATATAATAAATCAGGCTTAGTTTATCACCAGCATTCTAAAAACCAGACCTAGGGAGAAAAACTAGGTCTGGGGACACATGTATGGTTTCTAATATAGCGAATGTTTAGCCTACCCTGATTATCACAAAATCAGGACAGTAAGAATATTTGCAGCTTTGATCCATTTTGAGTTAATGTTTCTGTAAGGAGGTCCTCTTTCTTTCTTTTGGATATGGATATCCAGTTCTCTCAGCACCATTGGTTGAATAGGTTGTTCTGCCCCAGCTATGTGGGCTTGACAGCCTTGTCAAAAATCAATTGACCATAGATGTGAGGGTCTGTTTCTGAACCATCAAATCGGTTCCATTGGTCTATATGTCTATCTTTATGCCAGTACATGCTGTTTTTACCACTGTAGCTAGGTAATATGATTTAAAGTCTGAAGTGAGAGTCCTCCAATTTTGTTCTTCCTTTTTCAGATGTTACTGGCTATTCAGGGCCTCTTACCCTTCCAAAGAAATTTGATAATTGGGTTTTCCGTTTCTTTAAAAGAAGCTGTTGGAATTTTTATCAGGATTGCATTGACTCTGTATATCAGTTTGGGTAGAATTGACATCTTAACAATATTTAGTCTGCCAATCCATGAACATGACGTGTTCTTCCATTTATTTAGGTCTTCTTTGACTTCTTTTAGCCATGCATTGTAGTTTTCTGAATACATGTACTTTACGTCCTTGGTTAAGTTTATTCCTAAGTTCTTGACTCTTTTAGTTGCTATTGTAAATGGAATTTTTTTCTTGACTTCCTCCTTAGATTGCTCATTACTAGTTGTGGCAGTTTGATATTGTTTATGAATTCCAAAAATAGATACTGGATTATGTTTGTAAACTGGTCTGTCCCTCCGGGCATGTTAGATTATATTGGATTCAGAGGTTTCACTTTTACCTGATTAAATAATGATTAAGGCTTTGATTGGGCCGTGTCAGTAGGACTTTGCATCCTCGCCCCCTTGGTGGGAGGGGACTCACAGAGAAAATGACAAGGTACAGGAGTTAGTTGGAGTTTTGATCTTGGAGCCCCAGAAGAAACACACAGGAGAAGAACACAGAAGAATAGAGATGGCTTCTTAGACATGGCAGAAGCCCCAGGGAGAGAGACAGGGCCATTTGCCTGATAGTCTACAGCTGGCCTTGTGGAGAGACCAAAGCAGCTGAGCCCGGAGAGAAACAAGCCCTGGGAAAGAGAGGACCCCAGGAAGCCTGAACCCTTGCAGACATCAGCAGCCATCTTGCTCCAACACGTGGCAACAGAATTTGGTAAGGGAAGTAACATGCTTTATGGCCTGCTAGCTGTGGCTTCTACCCCAAATTAAAACCCTTTATAAAAGCCTACATATCTGCTATTTTGCATCAGTGCCCCTTTGGCTGGCTAATACACTAGGGTATAGAAATACTACTGTTTTTTGCATGGTAATCTTGTATCCTGCCACTCTGCTGAACTCATTTATTAGCTCTAGTAGCTTTGTTGTAGATTTTGCGGGACTTTCTAGTGATAGGACCATATCATCTGTGAATAGTCAAAGTTTTACTTCTTCCTTTCCAATTCGGATGCCTTTTATTTCTTTTCCTTGCCTGAGTGCTCTAGCTAGAGCCTCTAGCACTATATTGAACAACAGTGGTGACAATGGGCAACCTTGTCTTGTTCCCAATCTCAACAGGAATGCTTTCAGTCTTTCACCATTGAGTACAATGTTAGCTGTGGGTTTTTCATATATGCCCTTTATCATGTTGAGAAACTTTCCTTCAAATCCTATCTTTTGGAGTACTTTTATCAAGAATGGATGCTAAATTTGTCAAATGCCTTTTCTATGGTAATCGAGATGATCATGCAATTTTTCTTCTTGATTTATTAATGTGATGTATTATACTCATTGATTTTCTTGTGTTGAGCCACCCTTGCATGGCTGGTATAAAACCTACTTGATCATGATGAATAATCTTTTAATTTGTTGTTGGATTCAATTAGCAAGTATTTTGTTGAGGATTTGTGCATCTGTATTCATTAGGGATATGGGTCTATAATTTTCTTTTTTTTTTTTTTTTTTGATCAGTAATTCCTTATTTTTATTCTCTTACAAAAAGACACTTGTAACAAATAAATATAAACTGGTATATGTCTTATTTAAGAATACAAGTTTTCTTGTATTCGCCACAGTAATACACTGATAAAGTTTCAGAAGCATACTTATCCTATGTCCCACTCTCTAAAAAAAAAGGTCAATTATTTTAATTCTCAACAATTTTTAACAATGGATACTCTAACTGACTCAGGAACAAAGACATCTGATGAATCAACAAGTTTTTTAAAATTATATATATACACGTACACACACATGATATGATATAGGCCAGAAACTCCAACTAATGAATAAATTTTCATTTTTTATAATTTGCATGAATAAAGCATGTTCCCTTTCTATTCAAATCTTCACGTCAAAATAATACAGAAACCTGAGTACAATATATACATTTCCCTGTCCTTAGGGGAAATATAGGTATATTTAATATATAGTGAACATGCCATGTATTTTCTTAAAGCCAACAAAATTCTGATTTTCTATGCCTTGAAAGTGATACAGCAAAAGGCAGATAAATACCCAAACCATTTATGATCAAATTTAGCTAATTTAGCTGATCACTTACTCTCTGCCTGTTAGGCTCACAACAATACACTAGTTTGGGCAGTGATGAATATCCAAGTGTATGTCGTTCACTAAAATGTATCTTCAAGGTAATACCTGAAGAGCTTTGCTAATACTTTCAATTAAATATTCCAATTTAATGATTTATCCATCAAATGGCAATATGTACAACAATTATTTCCAAGCATAAATGGACACTCTCCCTGGTGTCCATTTTATGAAGACCACATAGAAAAGCAGAAAAGAATACAAAATTTTTAAAGGGTCATCATCAAATGGATTTTACACTTAGTTTTTGTACTTTCTGTAGTTATCCATCTGTGCTAATTAATTACATTTTACTGAGTCCCTGTAATGTTAGAAATATGAATATTAAAATGGAAAAACTGGCTTCTATATACCTGCCAAGTATTTTAAGCAGAAAATCAATCTGGTTGTTTTAGGCACTGATATATTTGCATTAAAAAAAATCCCTATAAGCCCCTCAAACCTTTTAGAACCAGTACCAAACTCAAGGGATTTATTCACTCTGAGGTTTCATGGAAAGTGGGAATACAGAAATGTCAGCACAAGAGGAACCAAATATAAGAAAAAAACACCCAGAGATGAAGAAAAAAACAGTTCTGCATCCTCCCTTTCAGTGGTAAATCATGTTCATGTGTTTCCACAGACATAAAAGCTTCAGTTCTCCAAAAGAACTAGTTACTTTTGGTTCTATGTCTGGCACTTTCTTTAATCTTTGAAAGCCAATTAAATTTAAATTTGGGGGGAGCATTAAAAAAATTTGTGGGTGACGATCACTAAAACATGAGATCAACTTCCTAGGTGGCAAGTCACAACGCTCCAAGTATGAAAAAACATGAGAAAGTGAAGCGCCCGTGCCTTGACACGACAATCAGGAATCCTATGAAAGCCACAAGGTACTGCCATTCGGGGGTTTAAATTAACTTCCTCATGGTAGAAGACAGTGTTTCATGATGGAAGCAGAGTATGCCCACTGCTCACTGAGATATACGCATGTCATCACTACTGAGGTACCACTTTATGACAATTTAGAAATCCGAATTTAACTCCAGAAAATATAAATCTCGGATATGAATTTGAAGATAGACAGTATAAATAGTAGTTGAATGATACCTGCCTGTAATCTTTTATTATTTTTCCTTTAAGGCTACAGAAAATCTGCACATAAACAAGGCAATTAATTCTCATAATAAAAATACCCCATTTCTAACAGCCAAGGTCTCTGGTCAGATTCCACGGTGACTATATGTTGTATCACATTCTATTTCACAAGTGTGCTTTCTTGTGAGTCTGCAGGGTTAGGATCGAGTCTTTCCGAAAATATCAGCTTCTCACAAATGGCCTCCTTTATTGGTAAACACTGATATTTCATTAGGTTCCATGAAGAGGGAAGGTGAAACATGCATTAAATTAGCAATTTTGCTCTCTCGCAACGTCTATTCTCGTAACATATAGGTCTTGCCGGCCTCATGGTAAAGCCGCGTATCATTCATCCTGATAAGCACCCCATCAATTCTCAAGAAAAACTGTAACAGCAGGAAAAAACTAGAAGGCATTACTCTAATTTTCACACTCAGGCTTGAAACTCCATGATCATGAAGTTCATCCTCAAACAGAAGAACTTCTTCAAAAAACTTAATCTGTTCTCTGGCTTTCAATTTCCCTGTATCTTTATGATCTGTTGTAGGTACAACCTTTAACTTAAGTGATTCTCCAAATAATGTTCCCTTATAATCTACTGTATAGGTCCAATCATATGGTTTAATAACATCTTTGGAGTGTTCACCCTCCGTCCTGCTTTCCTGCCACTCTTCAGCACAGGCTGCTTTAAGCATTCCTTGGTAGTTGTTTACACATCTTAACGCATCTGTAGCATTAAACTCAATGCCAAAGCCAGAGCCATGCTGGATTCTTAAAACATTGTTTCCAAACATCATTTCAGGAAGAGATGGCATATGCACTTCATCAGCTAACTTCTCCACATCCGCTGACTTCATGATGTGGGTCTTGGCGGCTGTCAGCTTCCAGGGCCTGAAGGAGAAGTCCTGGTGGCTGCTCTGGAAGTCATGGATCATCATGGCCGAGACGGGGCCCGCGGGAAGCACGCAGAAGAGGCAGGAAAGAAAGCTGCGGCAGCAGTGGGCTCCAGTTCCTCAGCCTCCCTTGGGCCCAGTCCCCTCGGCTTCCGAGCCGTTACCATGCCTGGCCCCGCCTGTAATTTTCTTTTTTTGAAATATCTTTATCTAGCTTTGGTATTAGGATGATATTGGCTTGACAGTATGAGTTTGGTAGCGTTCCTTCCTGTTCAGTTTTTTGGAAGAGTTGAGTAAGATTGGTATTAAATCTTTGAATGCTTGGTAGAACTCTCCAGTGAAACCATCTGGTCCTGGGCTTTTCATTTTGGGGAGTTGTTTGATGACTGTTTCAAACTCTCTACTTGTTACTGGTTTGTTGAGTTCTTCTGTTTCTTCTAGGGTCAGTGTATTGTTGTTCATACATTCCTAGAAATTTTTCCATATCATCTACATTGTCTAGTTTGTTGGCATAGAGTTTTTCATAGCATCCTCTTATGATCTCTTTCATTTCTGTGGGGTCAGTAGTGATGTCCCATTTTCATGTCTGATTTTATTTATTTGAATCTTCTATCTTTTTTTCTTTATCAATCTAGCTAAGGGTTTGTCAGTTTTGTTGATCTTCTCAAAGAACCAACTTTTGATTTTGTTAATTCTCTATTTTTTTTTCAATTTCATTTATTTCTGCCCTAATCTTTGTTATTTTATTCCTTCGGTTTGCTTTCGGAATAATTTGCTGTTCTTTTTCTAGTTCCTCCAGCTGTGTAGTTAGGTCATTGATTTTAGCTCTTTCTTCTTTTTTTTTTTTAACCCCTCCGCCAAGATGGCTCCTCATCTGTCTGCTTGTTGTTTCCATTCGTTGTCTGCTCACTGTGTGTGCTCACTGTGTCTGCTTGTTTTGTCCACTAGTTGTGTCTGCTCATTGTGTCTGCTCATCTTCTTTAGGAGGCACCAAGAATAGAGCCTGGGACCTCCCCATGTGGGAGGCAGATGTCCAACTGCTTGAACCACATCTGCTCCCTGCTCTTTGTGTCTGCTCATTGCGTCAGCTCGTTGCGTCAGCTCATCTTCTTTAGGAAGCACCGGGATCCAAACCCCGGACCTCCCATGTGGGAGGCAGGCACCCAACTGCTCGAACCACATCTGCTCCCCTCTTCTTTTTAATGTAATCATTAAGGGCTATAAATTTCCTACTCAGCACTGCCTTTGCTGCATCCCATAGGTTCTGATGTGTTCTCATTTTCATTCATCTCAACATATTTACTGATTTCTCTCATAATTTCTCCTTTGACCCAGTGATCATTTAAGGGTGTGTTGTTCAATCTCCATATATTTGTGAATTTTCCCTTTTTCTGCCAGCTGTTAGCTTCCAGCTTTATTCCATTATGAGAAAAAGTGTTTTGTATAATTTCAATTTTTTAAATTCATTGAGATCTGTTTTGTGACCCAACATATGGTCTATTCTAGAGAAAGATCCATGAGCATTCCTTTAGGTCATCTGGAGGCTTAGTTTGTTCCTTTGATTGGGACAGATCTTCCTGTTTTGGTGTGCAATATTCTGTATATGTATATTAGGTTTAGTTCATTTATCATATTATTCAAACTCTCTCTTTCTTTAATGATCCTCTGCCCAGATGTTCTTTCCATTGACGAGAGTGGTGTATTGAAGTCTTCAACTATTATTGTAGACACATCTGTTTCTCCCTTCAGTTTTGCCAGTGTTTGCCCCATGTAACTTGGGGCATCCTGATTAGGTGCATACATATTTATGGTTGTTATTTCTTCCTGGTCAATTGTCCATTTTATTAATATATAATGTCCTTCCTTGTCTCTAATAACAGCTTTGCTTTTACAGTCTATTTTATCTGATATGAGAATAGCTACTTGTAGCAGTTGGATATGGTTTATGAATTCTAAAAATAGATATTGGATTATGTTTGTAAACTGGTATGTACCTGGGCATGATTATATTATGATTAGGGCTTTGATTGGGCCACGTCAGTAGGATGTTGAGCCCTTGCCCCTTGGTGGGCGGGGACTCACAGATAAATCTACATGGCAGAGCGGAGGAGCTAGTTGGAGTTTTGATGTTGGAGTTTTTGAGCTGGAGCCCCGGGAAGTAAGCACACAGAGGAGCTTCTTTGTGAGGAAAGAGAAAAGCCCCAGGAAGAGAAACAAGCAGTTTTCTTGATAGCCTACAGCTGGCCTTGTGGAAGAAACAGAGGAGCTGAGCCTCGAAATGAGCAAGCCCCAAGAAGAGAGGAACACAGGAAGCCTGAACCCTCACAGACCTCGGCAGCCATTTTGCTCCAACACATGGTAATAGACTTTGGTGAGGGAAGTAACTTACGCTTTATGCTTTACGGCCTGGTAACTGTAAGCTTCTACCCCAAATAAATACCCTTTATAAAAACCAACCGATTTCTGGTATTCTGCATCAGCACCCCTTTTGGCTAATACACCACTCCACCTTTTTGTTGTTGTTGTTACTGCATGCACAGATTATCTTTTTCTAGACCTTCACTTTCAGTCTATTTGTACCCTTGGTCTAGGGTGAGTCTCTTGTAGACGGCGTATAAATGGCTCATATTTTCTTATCCATTCCACCAGTCTGTGTCTTTTGATTGGGGAGTTTAATTTGTTAACATTCAATGTTCTTACTGTAAAGTCAGTTTTTCACCCGTTTGAGCTTTGGGTTTTATCTGTCATATCTTATTTTAACCACTCTTTTTATACTTTTAGTTACTTTTACTGATACAATCTTCATTTCTAGAATCTCTTGCACCTCTCTCTCCTGTCTTTTCTTTTAAGGCTATAGTATTCCCTTTAGTATTTCCTTCAAGACCAGTCTCTTGGCTACAAACTGTCTCAGTTTCTGTTTATCTGTGAATATTCTGAACTTGCCCTCTGTAGCAGTTTGATATTGTTAATGAGTTCCAAAAATAGATATTGCATTATGTTTGTAAACTGGTTTGTTTCTCTGGGCATATTAGTTTGTATTGGATTCAGAGGTTTCACTTTTACTTGATTAAATTATGATTAAGGCTTTGATTGGGCCACGTCAGTAGGAGTTGAGTCCTCACCCCCTTGGTGGGCAGGGACTCACAAAGAAAACCACACAGCAGAGCAAACAGTGGAGTTTTGATGCTGGAGTTTTAATGCTGGAGCCCGGGAAGCAGATACGTGAGGAAGCAGATACAGAGAAGCAGATACGTGAGGAAAGAGAGAAAGCTCCATTGGACATGGCAGAGGCCCTGGGAAGAGAGACGAGCTCTTCACCTGAGAGTTTACAGCTGGCCTTGTGGCAAGAGCAGAGCAGCTGAGCCCTAAGAGGAACGAGCTCCGGGAGAGAGATGAGACTTATCCCAGCCTACAGCTGACATAGGAAGAAGCTGGGACCATGGAGCCTTAAGAGGAAGAGGAAGGCTGAACATTAGCAGCCATCTTGCTCCAACACATAGCAACAGACTTTGGTGATGGGAGTACCTTACGCTTTATGGCCTGGTAACTATAAGCTTCTACCCCAAATAAATACCCTTTATAAAAACCAACAGATTTCTGGTATTTTGCATCAGCACCCCTTTGGCTGAATAATATACCCTCATTTTTGAAAGACAGCCTTGATGGATATCAGATTCTTGGCTGGCAGTTTTCCCCTTTCAGTGTTTTAAATATATCATACCACTGCCTCTTTGCCTCCATGGTTTCTGATGAGAAATCAGCATTTAATCTTATTGGGTGTCCCTTATATGTGATGCATTGCTTTTCTCTTGGTACTCTCAGGATTCTCTCTTTATCTTTGGCATTTGACATTCTGATTAGGATGTGTCACAGAGTAGGTCTTTTCAGATTTATTCAGATGGGAGTATGCTTTGCTTCTTAGACATGGATATCTGTGTCCTTCAACAGGGTCGGGAAATTTTCTACCATTATTTCCTCAAATATTCCTTCTGCCTCCTTTCCCTTCTCTTCTCCTTCTGGGACACCAATGACATGTATGTTTGCCATCATTTAGTTCCCTGAAACCCTGTTCCATTTTTTCCATTCTTTTCTTTATCTGTTCTTTTGTGTGTTTGCTTTTGGAGTACCTGTCTTCAAGATCACTAATCCTTTTTTCTACCTCTTCACATTTGCTGTTATATGCCTCCAGTGTATTTTTTTATTTCATTTATTGTGACTTTCATTCCCATAAGCTCTCCTGTTTTTCTGTGTATGCTTTCAAATTCTTCTTTGTGGTCACCCGATGTCTTCTTAATATTGTTAATCTCTTTAACCATCTCATTGAATTTATTAAGGAGATTTGTTTGAACAATTATGATTAGTTGTCTCACTCCTTAATGTCATCTGGAGGCTTAGTTTGTTCCTTTCCTGGGCCATATTTTCCTGTTTCTTGGTTTGGATTGCAATTTTTTGTTGGTGTCTCAGCATCTGATTTACTTGATGTATTTATTCTGGGCTCAGTTTCTCTCTTTAGTCTAGGGCTTTCTGTTAGGTTGGCTTTGTGCTACAGCACCTCTTTGATACTTGGTTCAACTTAACTTGGAACTTTATAGTGGCTCTTGTTTAGCCAGTCTGAAAATTTTCAGCTCCTTTTCATCTGTTTCTTGCCCTTTCTCCCTTTCTGGTTGTGGAGTAGGAGCTGAGGATGTAGCTGGTACTGTTACCCGTGGAGGTTGAAGCTGCCTGCGTTGCCCCAGGATCTGATGAAGCTTCTCCCACCTTTCTCCCCTGTCAGGGGTAGGGAAGTTGCTGCAGCCTTGTGAAGTAATCCAAGCTGTGCAAGCCAAGACTGTAGTTGCCCAAAGAGACTGCTAATGCTCTACATCTCCTCCTCCCCTGCCTGGGGTGGGAATGGAGCTGCCGGTGTGGGCAAACAAACTACGCCATGTGGGTCAAAACTGACCCCAGTTGCCCAGACAGACTGACAAAGCACTGGCTCCCCTCCTCCACTGCCAGAGGTGGGGATGGAGTCACATTTGTGCACAACAGTCTTGCCCATGTTGGCCGAAAGTGATTGCAGCTGCCCGTAGAGGAGCACTGCCCTTCTACCTCCCTGTCAGAGGCAGGGATGGAGCCACAGATGTGTCCAACAGTCTAGTCCATGCAGGCCAAAAGTGTCTGCAGTTGCCCGGAGAGGCTGAAGAAACACCACTCTCCTTTCCTATACTATCGGGGGAGGGGATATAGCCACAGTTTTGCCCAATAATCTAGTCCGCGCAGATTGAAACCAACTGCAGTTGCCCAAAGAGGCTGGTGCAGGTCCCCCCAGCCCTTCTGGAGGTGGGACTGGAGCCTAGGCTAGGGCAGCAAACTGACCTGGGTGGAAAGAAGCCAGTCTCTACCATCACTGTGATTTTCAATCAGCCACGCTTCCCCTCATGCCAGGCATGGAGTTAAAATAGAGGCTACTGGCCTCTTTCCGACTTGGATGGTTTCAAACTTTAACTGTTCTTAGAATTGGACTTTAGCCAGCTGAATTCACTAATCAGTAGCTGAAGTCAGTGCCCGACTGTCTCTTCCTCTCCCATTTTCCCACTCCAGCCAGAGAATGGATCCCAAATCTCCATGAATCTTCACTGCAGATGGGCAGTCTCATCTTTCCGTTCTTCCACGGATGTTGCAGGATGCTCTTCTGGTTTTCTGGTCCTCCCAAACAGGTGATTTAGATGGCTCTGGGTGATTACTAATCTCACTGTAGTACAAACTGACTCTTGGAGCACCCTACTCTGCTGCCATCTTGCTCCTCCCTCCCATTTAGTTGTTAAGAAAATAACGTTTAAGGTGTCTCTTCTCAGTTTCTCATGCATTCAGCACATACTTCTGGGTGATTGCCAAAAGCACCAGCTCAGCTCTAGGGGCTGTTGCTCCCCTCTTTTTGAGGCTCCCAGCACCTGCTTGTTCTCAGCATTCTTCTCTTCTCCCCACACCTGTTTTTAGTTGTGTAGCTGCTAGGACAAGCGCCTAAGCACTTTTAGGCCAAATGTGGTTGTCAGGAAAGCTAAATGAACCATTTTCCTCCTCCTCTAGCAAGAGGAAAGCCAGGAAGGGTTTAGAGCAGGCCGGTAGTTTTAGGTTTCCTCAGACTGGTATTCGTGCCCTTGAACACTGAGATCCAGCACAGAGAGGAAGAACCTGGCTAGGATCCTCTTTGTCTACACTTGGCTCCTGGCAGCCACCCTAGGTAGTACTGAGGCTCACTCAGATTAGTGCTGTTTATCTGTGACACTGGGCACAATGGCCACAAAAGAATTTCTGAGTCTAACAAGAATGGAGGTGTATAAATAAGAATTTATTTGAAAAGATCAATTAGGCAAAGATTATTTCATTTAGAATGTGATTCACTATTACCTTCTCTTGATTAGTTTGTTCCCTTAGTTTGTGTGAAATATTGTCTGGACTCATAAAAATTATAGTATCAAAGAATGTATGGTTCCCCCCCCAAACAAAGCCCAAAACTTGTTTTATTTATTTATTTACTCAAGTTGAAACCAGAAAGTTTGCAACATCTTAAAAATTTTTAGGTTCTGTGGTATGAGGTTCTCTAGTTTCGTGTCCACTAGATTGTGAGTTCCCTGAGAATGGGATTCCTGGTATATTCTTCTTTATAATAGGGATGGTGTCTTAGAGATAGGAGTGCTCAGAGGTCCCATAGTAGAGGAGAAGAAACTGAGGCACAGAGAGGTTAAGGACCTTTCCCAATGGGTCACATCTAGGAAGTGCAGGTGTCAGTGCAGCAGAGCCATTGGCAGGAGGATGCTTCTGCAATATGCTTGGAGGGGCCAAGAGCATCATCGGTATCCACAGTTTCCACTCACATTAGAACGTGGGGTGCACTTGGCCCACCCCAACTTAGAGTGGCATCGCTGTGAACTCTTACAGATTGCTCTCTCATTTGCTGTCACATGGAGAGCCGCAAAGTAATCCATAGAAACGTTGTAGGCATGTTTGATTTAAAAATCTCCATTAAGAAAAACAATTCCATTTAAAATAGCACCTAAGATAATAAAAACATCTCGGAATTAATTTAACCAAGAATGTCCAGGACTTGTATGCAGAAAACTACAAAACATTGCTGAAAGAAATTAAAGAAGACCTAATAAAATGGAAGGACATTCCGTGAACATGGATTGGAAGACTAGCTACTGTTAAGATGTCAATCTTACCCAACGCCATCCACAGAATCAATGCAATCCCAATCAGAATCCCAACAGCTTTCTTCACAGAGATGGAAAAACCAGCCATCAAATTCATATGGAAGGGCAAGGGACCCCGAATGGCCAAAGCCATACTGAAAAAGAACAAAGCTGGAGGACTCACACTTCCTAATTGCAAAACTTATTACAGAGCTAACAGTAGTCAAAACAGTGTAGTACTGGCTCAAGGACAGACAAATAGAGCAATGGAACAGAGTTGAGAGTTCAGAAATAAACCCTCACTTCTACAGCCAATCGATTTTTGACAAGAGTGCCAAGTGCACCCAATGGAGGAAAGAATAGTCGCTTCAACAAATGGTGCTGGTAAAACTGGATATTCACATGCAAAAGAATTAACTCAAATGGATCAAAGACCTAAATATAACAGCTAAAACAACTAAAACTAAAACTATAAAACTCCTTGAAGAAAATACAAGGGAGTCTCTTTAGGACCTTATATTAGGCAATGGAGTCTTAGATTTTACATCCAAATCACACGCAACAAAGGAAATAAATAGATACATGGGACTTCATGAAAATTATAAACTTTTGTGTATCAAAGAACTTCATCATGAAAGTAAAAAGATAACCTATAGAATGGGAGAAAATTTTTTGGAAATCACATATCCAATAGGTATTTAATATCCAGAATATATGAAGAAATCCTACAAACAATCCTACAAAAGACAGACAACCCAATTAAAAAATGGGCAAAAGACATGCATAAAGGTTTCTTCAGAGAAGATATACAAATGAGAACAATTAGCACATGAAAAGATGTTCAACATCATTGGCCATTAGGAAATGCAAATCAAAACCACAAGAAAGCACTTCATTTAAGAATGGCTACTTAAAAAAAAACAAACAGAAACTAACAAGTGTTGGTGTGGATGTGAAGAAATAGGAACACTAGTACGTTGTTGGTGGGAATGTCAAATAGAATAGCTGCTGTGGAAAGAATACCAGAAGTGGATTGGCTTTTATAAGGGGATTTATTTGGGGTAAAAGCTTACAGGTCCAAGGCTGTGAAAAGTCCAAATTAAGGCACCTCAAGAGGTGCTTTCTCACCAAAGTCAGCTGCCACGTGGTGAGGTGTGTTAGTCAGCCAAAGGGGTGCTAACGTGAAATACCAAAAATGGGTTGGTCTTTACAAAGGGTATTTATTTGGGGTAGAAGTCCACAGATACCAGGCCATAAAGCGTTAAGTTTCTTCTCTCACCACAGTCCATTGCCACGTGTTAGAGCAAGACAGCTGCCGGCTTTTGCCAGGGTTCAGGCTTCTTGGGTTCCTCTCTTCCTGGGGCTGCGTTTCTCTCCGGGCTCAGCTCCTGTTTCCTCCACAAGGTCAGCTGTAGACGATGAGGTGAACAGCTCGCTTCTCTTCTCCTGGGGCCTTCTTTCCAACATCAAAACTGCTTCTCAAAAAACGGCTTCAACTCTGTTCTTTGCCTTGCCTTTTATATTCGATTCCCCACCCACCAAGGGGTGGGGCTCAATGCCCTACTGATGTGGCCCAGTCAATGCCCCAATCATAACTCAATCATGCCCAGATTAACAGATCAGTTTACAAGCATGATCCAATTATATTTTTGGAGTTCAATATTACATCAAATTGGCCAACGGTTACATGAGGCAAGATGGTTGATCTCTGCAGAGGCCTCTGCCTTGCCCTCCAGAATCTACTGCAGTCTCCTGGAGCTCAGCTGTGGGCAGCCAGGCCTAGGGCTTATCTCTTTCCAGCCCTCCTCTGCCAGTCTCAGCTGTTCCACCTTCTTCCTGAGCTCAGCTGCAAGCTACCAGGCACATGGCTCTTCTCTCCCTGGGCCTCAGCTCTCAGAGCCTCTCAGGGGCTTTTCTCCTTGCAGCTCAGCTGTGGGTGAAACTAGAGTTTTTTCCTCTCACATGGCAGGGTCAAATATGGTGGGTTCTATTTTTCTCCCATGTGTCTCTGTCTCCGTTTATATCGGACCCAGCAAGAAGATGGAGACTCATCCTGGGTCATGTCTCACTTTGTCCATAGTCCAATTGAAAGTGTCACACACCCATAGGAATGGTTTAGTTGAAAACATAATCTTGGCATTATTCACAATTGACAAAAGATGGAAGCAACTGATGTGTCAAAAATTCATGACACATGAGTAGATAAAATGTGTTATATTTATACAATGGAATATTATTCGGCTATAAAAAGGAATGAAGTTCTGATGCATGTTACAACATGGATGAACCTTGAAGACATCTTGTAGAGTAAAAGAAGTCAGACACAAAAGGACAAATAGTATATGATCTAACTTACATGATATAACTAGAATATGCAAATCCATAGAGACAGAAAGAAGATGCCAGGGTACCAGAAACAGGGGTGAGGTGAGGAATGGGGAGTTAATGCTTAATGGGCATAGCAGGTCTGTTTGGGGTGATGGAACAGTTTTGCTAATGGATGGTAGTGATGGTAGCACAACGTTGTGAATGTAATTAACACCACAGAATTGTACACTTGAAAGTGGTTAAAATGGGAAATGTTATATTGTATATATATTACCACAAAAAACACTTTTTAAAAATCTCCATTAACTTTTGGCAAATAGCTCAACCTTAACGGGGTTTATAGTAAAGATGAGGGAGATCAAACTCTATTTTTAGAAGGAAATGGCAAATCAAGAGAATAAGCTAATGAAAGGAACTTAGTAGTTCTCTCCTAGCCATGGCTTCCAATATGTGCTCTAGAATCATTCCAGTGTGTTTTCTAATGATTAGAGCAGCCACAAGCATTTGTACAGTGTTTCATAGTTCCTAAAGCACACTTGAGACTCTTCATTCGTCAAGAAGTATTTATCGAGTGTCTACTATGTGCCAGGCACTGTTCTAGGTGCTAAAGACAAAAACATCCTTGCCCTCACAGGGCTTACGGCCCAGCACACTATCTCGTTCACCCTCACGGCAACCCCCTCAAGGCACTGTAGGAAACTGGAGCTCAGAAGAGCAAAGTGACTCTCCCAGGGCCCCCAAATAGAAATGTGGAGCCAAGACTTGAGCCCTCATCTTCAGACTCCAAATCCTGTATCTTTTCTGGTAGGCCACTGTGGCACTGTGGAAAATAACTGAAGTCCAGAAAGATGATCGTGAGTGATACTAAAGAAAAATATCACCTCTAATAAATTTACTTTTGAATGACACAAGTCTATTTTTAGAGAGGATTTCAATTATAAGGATTAAATAGTAATGTTTTTAGCCATAGGAGTTAAAACATGAAGTGAACTGGAAAATGCAGTTGCCTGGGCAAGCCCAGGACCCAGGCCTTCCCGTGACACGGGGAGCACCGAGGTTGTCACGTAGGTCGAGGGCGGAACCGGCTTTTCCAGCCGTCACCCCTTGAGGAGGAGGGTGGGTTCAGCTGCCTAAGCAAAGCGCCTTCCCACTCAGGGCCGTCCTCCCTCAGATTCCGTGCTGGGGGAAGAGGGATGTCCCAGGTGAGGCCGCCAAGGTTTGGTAAAGTGGCTGTGAGCAGCTGCGTTCTCCCACCAGACTATTAGCAAATGTTGGAAGGAAAAGCACCTTCTCCTCATGAATTAGCAACCACAGGCCCAGAAGGAGCTTTAAAGGGCACCCCCTTGACTTAAGCCACACATTTCAGGAAACCACGATTGGACTGGAGAGTACTGAGCCTCTTTGGAAGACTTGACAAACGTTTTCCAACTTGCTTTTCACGTTTATCTCCAGCAGCTCTGCTGAGGGAATGACTGCTTGGTTTGTCATTTCCCATTTCCATGTAGTTGACCTGACACAACATCTAGGCTTGAAATGAAAGGGAACTTACAACAGAAGAGCTTAGGCACAAGTTAGTCTCAAACGTGAGGCCAGCGGCAGACGAAAGACAAGAGACCCGGATTCTCTGAAAGCTTCTGTGTGTAGCCCCGATCCACTTAGGGGGAAGTGACTCCCCAAGGGGCACTTGGCCATTTTCTCAGTGACCACTTCCTTTCGCTCACATTCACAAGGAAAGCAAAAATGAGACTCTCCCGGGAAGTGTTGCAACGGGGCCTTGGAGCAAAGAAATTTGCCCAACTTAGTTTACTCAGGTGGTTTAATTTGGCCACCCTTGTAAATGAATGCTTGTCCCCATGGTGTCATTTTGGGCTACTTGCAAAGCATCCCCCAAACTCAGGTATCACAGCAACTGAAATTCTATCACTACCAAGCCATTACCTAGGCTAAGCACAGCCTTCTTTCTTTTTAAAACTCATCTTTATTTTTATTTAAAAATACATCCCTTGGGAAGCGGATGTGGCTCAGGTGAATGGGCTCCTGCCTACCACATGGTAGGTCTGTGGTTCGGTACCCGATGCCTCCTAAAGAAGACAGTGAGCTGAAGCGACAGGCAGGCATGGCAAGCTGACACAACAAGATGATGCAGCAAGAGACACAAGAAGAAAAACTTAGAGAGACATAACAAAAGCTGGGAGCAGAGGCTCCCAGTGCCTCCTATAGAAAACGAGCAAGACAGTGAGCTGATGTGACGGGCAGGCGCAGCAAGCTGATGCGACAAGAAACACAAGAAGGAAAAACATAATGAGAGACACAACAAAGCAGGGAACAGAGGTGGCTCAAGTGATTAGGTGTCTCCCTCCCACATCGGAGGTCCCAGGTCCAGTTCCTGGTGCCTCCTAAAGACACAGCACACAGCCAAGTGCAAACAACGAGGGAGTGGGGAGAAATAAATAAAATAAATATTTTTAAAAAATACATCACTGTAGGGAAGCGGGTGTGGCGCAATGGATAGAGCTCCCGTTTACCATGTGGGAGGCCCCGGGTTCACTTCCCGGGGCCTCCTTGTGAGGGCAGGCCGGCCCACGCGGCGCGGTGGGCTGATGCAGCAAGACCTCACAGCAAGGGGGAGATAAGCAGACACGGAGAGGACACGCAGCGAATGGACACAGTAAAACACAAGCAGCAAGGGGGGGATAAATAAATAAATAAATCTTGAAAAAAAAAAATACATCACTGTAGCTTTAAAATCACATCATACTAAAAGGCATGTTACGGCTTCACCCCTTCCACCCCTCCATCTCACAACCAGAGGCGTTTCCTCCGTGCTTCTAAACAATAGGCAGATTTTTATGTCCCATTTCAGGCCTCTTCTATTGACCTCTTGTTTTGGAGAGTATGTTAGTCAGGGTTCTCTCAGGAAACAGAATCAACAGGAGATATCTGTCAATAATATGAGATTTTATAAGAGTCTCTCACACAACTGTGGGGATGCACAAGTCCAGGTTCCGCAGGCAGGCTGCAAACCAGGGGCTCTGATGAAAGTCCAATGAAAGGTCCTTGATGAGTTTCCGGGGGACACTGGCTGTCCAAAGATGAGCTGGGAAATTCTCTCTGAATGCTGAAATCACTTTCCCTTTTAAGGCATTCCACTGATGGTATAAAAGCGTCACCCATTGCTGATGCAATCTCCCTGATTGATGCAGACGCAATCAGCCATCCACGCAGTAAACTCACTGGTGATCAAAGTCCATAAATGCCCTTGTATTACAATTAGCCCAGTGTTTGCTGGACCAAACACCTGGACACAATTACCTGGCCGAGCTGACACATTAGCCTAACCATCACAGAGAGGATAATGTAGGTCTCTTCTGTCCCCTCCCACGTCCCCTGATCCAGGTATGATGACAACTTGGTAAATGTTGTTCGTGGCTACTGCCTATGTCCCTCCTGTCAAGGAGGAGAACCTTCTGGGGGAAATGGAATGTGCATACACGCATTCACCAGCAAGCAACTCCAGGGTGCCGCAGCCGGGGCAAGGATGACCTACGTTCTGTCACTAGTGTTGCTGGTCACGGCTAGAGTGAGGATCTCCCGGGCTTAAGTGCACGTGTGTTCTAGGCATTGGGTCAGGCCTGCGGACCCAGAGATGCTGGGGCCAGGCAAGTTCCACAGTCAAGCACAGAGGAGCAGAGGGCCCTGCGGCGCCCCCCCCTGGCTCCACAGGCTGCTGTAGCTCCTGTTTTAGTCTGTGGCCGTACATCACACTTAACTGATGTAATGCCATTTCTTTGGAGGCTTTCAAACGGCTCTCCTCTCCTCCAGTTCAGTAATCAGATTCTGATTTGACCCTTCCTTCTCTCTAATCGTGTTTAAGGCTTTTCTCAAGCTGTGAAGTCCAGTATCCTCCCCAGCAGGGCATCCGCTCATCCTCACCTCGTCTGGTAGTGCGCCAGGAAGGCGAGCCGCATCGTGTTATGGTTTCCCTGGAGGGGCTGAGCTCCTCCACAGTAGGCCTTTCTCTTTTTAAAAAAAGTTTATTTCTCACTGTAACCCCAGTTCTTAGTACAGGGCTTCCTTTGCACATAGTAGGTGCTCATTCTTAGTGGCTCATGCCCATGTAGGACCGAATGCAGGCTTCCAGGAGGTGTCTGAATTGCCTGTTTCTCAGGACCAGGGAAAAGAAGCAACTCGATTGTGCTGGTTCCAGTGTGTGGGGGGGTTGTTACCAACACTGACGCTTCAGGTTGGGCCTCTCCACCTTTCTGTCCTCTCCCCCCCGACTCAAGCTCACGGACACAGTTGCACAATCACACAGTTCAGCCCCGACGGGCATTTGTTTCCTGGTGACCTCTCCTCACACCCCCAGCAGCACCTGCTGGATCTTTGGTCAGCCTGCTCACATTCCCTCAAATGCCAGAAGCCTGCTCCTTCCCGTCATGCTCAGGAACCATGACCTTCTGCAACAAGAGAAAATAGATAGGGATTCTCAACGCATGTCTCCCCGACTACAGAACTATCTGCACACACCCTCTCCAGTGACACTTCCGCAGAAGGCCATTGCCCACCGCGTGTTTTGGCTTCCACGTCTTTGGGCCTTCTGAGGGACCCGTGTCTGCAGTACCTGCCTTTCCTTGCACCCTGGGTGGCCCCTGCTGTGGCAGGTAACACCGTGCTGCGCGAGCTAGGCACCCGACTCAAGTCTCACTCGAGGGGAAGCTCTGTGCAGGTGGGGACCACGCGTGCCTTTGCAGCCGCCTGGCTGTGCTGCCCTGCCTCCGTGGCTCCCTCGGGCCCATCCTCCCCGGGGCTGGGCCGGGGGGGGGGGAGGCTCTACAGGTCAGGAGGGGAGAAGGAGGGCTGTTTACTCCCCAGCCCGTCCCCTGCCTGGCACATTCCCATCCGCCAGCCCAGCAGCCCTCTCCTCCAGCTTCAGCCCCCAGCGCCTCCCTGCTGCTGCTCACTCTGGCCTCTTGGGACCTGATGGTGCTAGCCCGGGTCAGGGTGTGTATGTGTGTGTGAGAGAGACAGCCCTCTCTGACTTCTCTGCGACCTGCCTGCCCTGTGGAATAGTCCCTCCCTCACGCATGCATCGGTTTCCCCGTTTGAGTGGCCAGCCTATTCTTGCCACACACCCCCTGAGCTGTGAACCCTCCAAAGGCAAGGGGCTCCGGCACAGAGCTGACCCCTGGTAGGCACTCAGTAAATATCTGGTGAAGAAGAGTGAATGTGCCACTCAGCTCTTTCGTTCCTCTTTCACTGAAATAAAATCCAAACAAAGCCAAACCCCAGGCCTAGAGAAGCAGGCCCAGGCAGAGTGCTCCGTGGAGGCCCCAGCGAGTCTCTCTGAGACCTGGGCGTGTCCATGTCTACAGGCCACGTGTGGGGTCCACCTGCGATATGGAGAGCACACCACAGCGGCCACACCACTCTCGCCATTGTTTTGAAAAACTGTGCATGAAAAGTTCACTTGGATTGGAAATCCATTTGATTTTCACAAGAAATTTAAGAATTGTTAGGTCCTTGAAATATAATTTCCACTCTTATAAAATTTTTGTGACAGTAAAAAATGGCTTTAAAGTTATTGTGTACTTGCACAAAAAGCTTTAACGGCTTCTCATTAAAAAGTTGGGAGTGGATGTGGCTGAAGCAGTTGAGCACCTGCTTCCCACATGAGAGGTCCTGGGTTCAGTCTCTACTGCCTCCTAAAAACAAACACACAAATAAGAAGCAAACAAACGAGAAAAAAAAAAAAAAACTCA
>JAQZBX010036077.1:0-24319 GCA_029593785.1 Cabassous unicinctus
ACTTTACAAAACTAAATAAGATGTTTGTTTTTTTGGCTCCTATGCCTGTGTTTTCAATTAAATTCGTCTTCAAAACACTGGTTTCCCATAACAGGCTGTGAATGGAGCAGTTAATTCAACTTTGAAAGTTAAGTAAGACACTTGTTTATTTAGCTACTGTGCACTTGCTTTCACTAGTTATCAATGTAAAAACACTGCTTTTTCCTAATGCAATGCCAAAACACTGGTTTCTTCAGTTTACAAAACGAAGCAATATTCTCATTACGTTGGCAGCTATTCACTTGTTTTCACTTACAGCGAATAACCAACCACAACTTTTACTCTGTCAAAGTTGCCAGTTAGTCAATTTGAAACCTAAGTAAGATTCTTGCTTCTTACACAGCTAAGCATGTGTTTTCAATTACAACCAACTTGAAAACACTGGTTTTCCCTAATTTTGGCTGTATGCATTGAGTTCTTTGCTCTAGAAAACCATAAAAGAAACTTGTTTCATTGCCGGATTTGCAGGTGTATTCATTTACAATCGAATTCAAGACACTGGTGTCACCTAACTCTCTTTGAATGAAGCATTTACTTTAAGTTTGTAAGGTAAGTAAGATTCTTGTTTGTTTGGATGCTATACCCTTCCTTTCACACAAATGTCAGCACACAGCTTTCACGTAAGGATAAGCCAATGCAGTGGTTTCTTCACTTTACACAACTAAATAAGATATGTGCTATATTTTATGCTATGCCTGTTATTTCATTTAAATTCATTTTCAAAACACTGCTTTCACCTAACAGGCTGTGAATGTAGCAGTTAATTCAACTTTGAAATTTAAGTAAGATACTTATTTGTTTGAGTGATGTGCGCTTGATTTCACTCATTATCAATGTAATAACACTGCTTTTACCTAATGCTAGGCCAAAACACTGATTTCTACATTTTCCAAAACTAAGCACTATACTCTTTACTTTGGCAGCTATTCACTCATTATTACTTATAACGAATGACCAACTACTGCTTATACTCTGCCAAAAATGCCTTTTCCTCACTTTTGAAATCTAAGTAATATTCTCGTTTTTTACACTGCTAAGCATGGGTTTTCAATTACAATCAACTTGAAAACACTTCTTTACCTGGACGCTGGTTGAATGCAGTGAGTTCCTTCCTTCAGAAAACCAAAAAGGAAACTTGTTTCATTGGCTGATTTGCATGTGTATTCATTTACAACCAACATCAAGAAACTGGTTTAACCTAACTCTCTGTGAATGTAGTAGTTCCTACAAGTTTGAAAGGTTTGTAAGTTTCTTGTTTGTTTGGTTGCTATGTTCTTGCTTTCACACACATGTCAACACAGGGATTTTACCTAATGCTAAGCCATTGCATTGTTTTCTTCGATTTTACAATCCTAAATAAGATTTGACTTTTATTTTCGGCTATGCTTGTGTTTACACTGAAGTTGATCTTCAAAATATTGGTTTCCCATTACAGGCTGTTGAATGCAGCAGTTAATTCAACTTTGAAAGTTAAGTAAGATACTTGATTGTTTGGCTGCTAAGCGCCTGCTTTTACCCACATAACTTCACACGGATTTTACCTAAAGCTAAACCAATGCAGTGGTTTCTTCACATTAGAATCCTAAATAATATTTGTATTTTATTTGCTGCTATGCCTGTGTTTTCACTAAAATTCATCTTCAAAACACTGGTTTCCCATAACAGGCCGTGAATGTAGTAAGTAATTGAAATTTGAAAGTTAAGTAAGATACTTATTTGTTTGGCTGCTGTGCATTTGCTTTCAATCATTATCAATGTAAGAACACTGCTTTTGCCTAATACTATGCCAAAGCACTGGTTCCTTCAGTTTTAAAAATTAACCAATTTTCTCCTTACATTGGCAGCTATGCACTTGTTTTCATATTCAATTAATGTCAAAACACTGCTTTTGCTCTGCCAAAGCTGCCGGTTCCTCACTTTGGAAATCTAAGTAAGATTCTTATTTCTTTCAGTGCTATACATGTGTTTCAATTACAATCAACTTGAAAACACTGCTATTCCCTAACGTTGGCTGAATGCATTGAGTTCTTTGCTTTAAAAAAAAAACTTGTTTCATTGGCTGATTTGCATGTGTATTCATTTATGTTCAACTTCAAGAAACCCGTTTCACCTAACTCTCTGTGAATACAAGTTACTTCAAGTTTGAAAGGTAAGTAAGATTCTTGTTTCTTTGACTGCTATGTCATTGCTTTCACTCACATGTCAACACACAGATTTTAACTAATGCTAAGCCATTGCTGCAGATTCTTCACTTTACAATCCTAAAAAAATTTTGTATTTATTGGCTTCTTTGTCTGTGTTTTCACTTAAATTCATCTGGAAAACACTGGTTTTCCTTAACAGGCTGTGAATGCAGCCATCAATTCAACTTTGAAATTTAAGTAAGCTACTTATTTGCTTGGATGCTATGTGCTTGCTTTCAATCATTATGAATGTGAAAAGACTACTTTTACCTAATGCTGTGCCAAGGCACTTGTTTCCTCAGTTTTCAAAACTAAGCTATATAGTAATTATATTGGCAGCTATGCCCGTTTTTTCACTTACAAGCAACGTCAAAACACTGCTTTTACTCAGCCAAAGCAGCTGGTTCCTCTCTTTTGAAATCAAAGTAAGATTCTTGTTTCTTACACTGCTTTGCCTGTGTTTTCAATTACAATCAACTTGAAAACACTGTTTTTCCTTAGCACTCTCCTAATGCAGTGAGTACTTTGCTTTAGAAAACCCAAAAAGAAACTTGTTTCATTGGCTGATTTGCATGTGTATTCACTTTCAATCAATTTCCAGACACTGGATTCACCTAAATCACTGTGAATGCAGTAGTTTCTTCAAGTTTTAAAGGTAGGTAAGTTTCTTGTTTGTTTCACTGCTATGCCCTTGCTTTCACCACATGGCAACACACAGATTTAAACGAAGTCTAAGCCAAGGCTGTGGTTTCTTCACTTTAAAAACTTAAATAAGTTTTGTCTTTTATTTGCTGCTTTGCCTGTGTTTTCACTTAAATTCATCTTCAAAATACTGGTCTCCCATAACAGGCTGTGAATGCAGCAGTTTATTCACCTTTGAAAGGTAAGTAAAGTACTTGTTTCTTTGGCTTTTTTGCACTTGCTTTCATTCACTCTCAATGTAAAAACACTGCTTTTACCTAATACTATGCCAAAAATCTGTTTTCTTCTGTTTTCAAAACTAAACAATACACTCATTACATTGGCATCTCCGCACTTGTTTTCAATTACAATGAATGTCAAAACTCTGCTTTTACCAAAGCTGCGAGTTACTCATTTTGGAAATCTAAGTAAGATTCTTGTTTCATACAATGCCATACATGTGTTTTGAATTACAATCAACATGAAAACACTGCTTTTCCCTAACGTTGTCAGAATGCATTGCATTCTTTGCTTAAAAAAAACAAATAAGAAACTTGTTTCATTGGCTGATTTTCATGTGTATTCATTTTCAATCAAGTTCAAGACACTGGTTTCACCTAACTCTCAGTGAATGCAGTAGTTACTTCAAGTTTGTATGGTAAGTAAGATTCTTCTTTTTTGGCTGCTATGCCCTTGCTTTCACTCACATGTCAACACACAGATTTTTCCTAAGGCTAAGCCTATGCAGTGATTTCTTCACTTACAAAACTAGAAAAGTTTTGTGTTTTATTTGATGCTATGCCTGTGTTTTCATTTAAATTCATGTTCAAAACACTGGTTTCACCTAACAGGCTGTGAATGCAGCAGTTAATTCAAATTTGAAAGTTAAGTAAGATACTTATTTGTTGGGCTGCTGTGCACTTGCTTTCACTGATGATCAATATAAAAACCCTGCTTTTACCTAATGCTATGTGAAAACACTTGTTTCTTTGATTTTCAAAACTAAGCAATATACTCATTATTTTGTCAGCTATTCACTTGTTATCTCTTACAAGGAATGACCAACCACTTCTTTCACTCTGGCAAACCTGCTGGTTCCACTCTTTTGAAACCTAGGTAAGATTCTTGTTTCTTACCCTGCTAAGCATGTGTTTTCATTTACAATCAACTTTAAAACAGTGCTTTTCCTGAATGCTGGTTGAATGCAGGGAGTTCTTTGCTTCATAAACCTTTAAGGAAACTTGCTTCATTGGCTGTTTTGCATGTGTGTTCACTTAGAATCAATTTCAAGGCACTGGTTTCACTTAACTCTCTGTGAAAGCATTAGTTATTTCAAGTTTGAAAGCTAAGTCGGATTCTTGGTTGTTTGGCTGTTATGTCCTTGCTTTCACTCACATGGCAACAAATGGAATTTACTTAATGCTAAGCCAATGCAGTGGGTCCCTCCTTTTACAATCCTAAATAAGATTTGTCTTTATTTCCTGCTATGCCTGTGTTTTCACTTAAATTGATCTTCACAACTCTGGTTTCCCGTAACAGACTGTGAAAGGAGCTCTTAATTCTACTTTGAAATTTAAGTAAGATACTTTTTTGTTTGGCTGCTATGTGCTTGCTGTCACTCATTCTCAATGTAAAAACACTGTTTTTACCTAATAATATGGCAAAACACAGGTTTCTTCCGTTTTCAAACCTAAGCAATATAATCATTATATTGGCAGCTATGAACTGGTTTACACTTACAATGAATGTCAAAACACTGCTTTTATTCTGCCAAAGCTGCCGGTTCCTCACTTTGGATATCTAAGTAAGATTCTTGTTTCTTACAATGCTATACATGTGTTTTCATTTGCAATCAACTTGAAAACACATTTTTTCCATGGCGTTGGCTGAATGCATTGAGTTCTTTGCTTTAGAAGACCAAAAAAGAAACTTGATTCATTGCCTGATTTCATGTGTATTCATTTACAATTAACTTCAAGACACTGGTTTCACCTAACTCTCTGTGAAAGAAGTAGTTACTTCAAGTTCGGAAGGTAAGTAAGATTCTTGTTTGTTTGGCTGCTATGCCCTTGCTTTCACTCACATGTCAACACACAACTTTCATCTAACGATAAGCAAATGCAGTGGTCTCTTCACTTTAAAAAATTAAATAAGATTTTTTTTTATTTTATACAATACCTGTCTTTTCACTTAATTTGATCTTCAAAACACGGTTTTCCCATAAGAGTCTGTGAATGCAGCAGTTAATTCAACTTTGAAAGTTAAGCAACATACTTGTTTGTTTGACTGCTATGCATTTGCTTTCATTCATTAATATTGTAATAGCACTGCTTTTACCTAATACTAGGCCAAAACACTGGTTTCTTCAGTTTTCAAAACTAAGCAATATACTCCTTACCTTGGCAGCTATTCACTTCTTATCATTTTCAATGAATGACCAATGACTGCTTTTACTCTGCCAAGGATGCTGGTTCCTCAATTTGAAACTGTAGTAAGATTCTTCTTTCTTTCACTGCTAAGCATGTGTTTTCAATTACAATCCACTGGAAAACAATGCTTTTACCTGAATGCCTGTTGATTGCAGACAGATCTTTGCTTCAGAATATTAAAGGAAACTTGTTTCATTGGCTGATTTGGATGTGTATTCACTTAAAATCAATTTCAAAAAACTGGTTTGATCTAACTCTCTGTGAATGCAGCTGTTAATTCAACTTTGAATGTTAAGTAAGATAGTTATTTGTTTGGCTGCTTTGCGCTTGCTTTCACTCACATGTCAACTCACGGCTTTTACCTAATGCTAAGCCAATGCAGTGGTTCCTTCACTTTACAAATCTAAATAACATTTGTCTTTTCTTTGATGCTATGCCTGTGTTTTCATTTAAATTCATGTTCAAATCACGTGTTTCACCTAACAGGCTGTGAATACAGCAGTTAATTCAACTTTGAAACTTAAGTATGATACTAATTTTTGGGCTACTCTGCGTTTGCTTTCACTAATTATCAATGTAAAAATAAGGCTTTTACCTAATGCTATGCCAAAACACTGATTTCTTGAGTTTTGAAAACTAATCAATATACTCCTTACATTGGCAGCTATTCACGTATTATCACATACAACAAGTGACCAACCACTAATTTTAGTCTGCCAACACTGCCATTTCCTCACTTTAGAAACCTAAGTAACATTCTTGTTTCTTACACAGCTAAACATGTGCTTTCAACTACAATCAACTTAAAAACACTGCTTTCCTGAATGCTGGATGAATGCAGGGAGCCTTTGCTTCAGAAATCCAAAAGCAGATTTCTTTCTTTGGCTGATTCACATGTGTATTCCCTTAAAATCAATTTCAAGGCACTCATTTCACCTAACTCTCTGTGAATGCAGTAGTTACTTCAAGTTTGAAATGTAAGTAAGATTCTTGTTTGTTTGGATTCTATGCCCTTGCTTTCACTGACATCTCATCACACAGATTTTACCTAAGGCTAAGCCTAGGCAGTGATTTCTTCACTTTACACATCTAAATAAGATTTGTGTTTTATTTGATGCTATGCCTGTGTTTTCACTTAAATTCATCTTCCAAATGAGTGTTTCCTGTAACATGCTGGGAATGCAGCACTTAATTCAATTTTGAAAGTTAAGGAAGATACTTATTTTTTGGCTGCTCTGTGCTTGCTTTCACTAATTATCAATGTAAAAACACTGCTTTTACCAAATTTTTTGCCAAAGCACTGGTTTTTTCAGTTTTCTAAACTAAGCAATATACTCCTTTCATTAGCACCTATTCAATTGTTATCACTTAAAACGAATGACCAACCACTGCTTTAACTCTGCCATAGCTGCCGGTTCCTCACTTTTGAAACCTGAGATTCTTGTTTATTACACTGTTAAGCATGTGTTTTCAAATACAATCAACTTGAAAATACTCCTTTTCCTGAACACTTGTTAAATGCAGTGAGTTTTTGCTTCAGATAACCAAAAAGGAAGCTTATTTCATTGGCTGATTTGAATGTTTATTCACTTGAAATCAATTTCAAGGAACTGGATTCACCTAACTCTCTGTGAATGCAGTAGTTACTTCAAGTGTGAAAGGTAAGTAAGATTCTGGTTTGTTTGGCTCCTATGTCCTTGCTTTCACCCACATGTCAAACATGGATTTTACCTAATGCTAATCCAAAGCAGTTGTTTCTTCACTTTACCATCCTAAAAAAGATTTCTTTTATTTGCTGCTATGACTGTGTATTCATTTCATTTCTTCTTCAAAACACTGGTTTCCCGCAACAGCCGGTGAATGCAGCAGTGAATTCAACTATGAAGGTAAAATAAGATACTTGTTTCTTTGGCAGCTATGCACTTGAGTTCACTCATTATAGTTGTAAAAACACTGCTTTTACATAATATTTTGCGAAAACACTGGTTCCTTCAGTTTTCAAGCTAAGCAATATACTCCTTACATTGCAAGCTAATCACTTGTTATCACTAACGACGAATGACCAAACACTGCTTTTTCTCTGCTAAAGCTGCCGGTTCGTCACTTTTTAAACCTAAGTAAGATTATTGTTTCTTACACTGCTACGCATGTGTTTTCCATTTCAATCAACTTGAAAACACTGCTTTTTCCTAACGTTGGTTGCATGCATTGAGTTTTTTGCTTTAGAAAACATAAAAAGAAACTTGTTTCATTGGCTGATTTGCATTTGTATTCATTTACAGGCAACCTGAAGACACTGGTTTCACCTAATTCTCTGTGAATGCAGAAATTAATTCAAGTTTGGAAGGTAAGTAAGATTATTGTTTGTTTGGCTGCTAGGTCCTTGCTTTCACTCACATGTAAACACACGGGTTTTACCTAATGCTAAACCAATGCAGTGTTTCTTCATTTTAAAATCCTAAATAATATTTGTCTTTTATTTGCTGCTATGCCTGTGTTTTCATTTAAATTCATGTTCAAAACACTGGTTTCACCTAACAGGCTTTGAATGAAGCAGTTAATTCAACTTTGAAAGTTAAGAAAGATATTTATTTTTTGGCTGCTGTGCACTTTCTTTCAATCATTATCAATGTAAAAACACTGCTTTTACCTAATACTGTGCCAAAACAAGAAATATACTCCTCATATTGGCAGCTATTCACTGGTTATAACTTACAATGAATCACCAACCGCTGCTTTTACTCTGCCAAAGCTGCCAGTTCCTCACTTTTGAAAGGTAAGTAAGATTCTTGTTTCTTACACTGCTAAGCATGTGTTTTCAATTAAAATCAACTTGGAAACACTACATTTCCTGAGTGCTGTTTGCATGGAGTGAGTTCTTTGCTTCAGAAAACCAAAAAGGAACCTTGTTTCATTGGCTGATCCGCATGTCTATTCACTTATTTTTTTTAAAGATTTATTTAGTTAGTTAGTTACCCCTTCATGCTGCTTGTCTTTGCTGTGTCCTTTTCCTGTGTGTTTTTTCTATGTCTGCTTATCTCCCCCTTGCTGTGAGTTCCTGCTGCATCAGCCCACCATGCAATACAGACTGGCTGGCCCTCACATGGAGGCCCCGGGAAGTGAACCCGGGGCCTCCAATATGTTAAACTGGAGCTCTACCGATTGAGCCACACCTGCTTCCCTGTGTATTCACTTAAAATCAATTTCAAGGCTCTTGTTTCACCTAACTCTCTATGAATGCAATAGTTACTTCAAAAAGTTAATTTGGCTGCTTTGCACTTGCTTTCACTCATTTTCAATGTAAAAACACTGCTTGTACCTAATACTATGCCAAAACACTGGTTTCTTCCATTTTCAAAACTAAGCAATATACTCATTTCATTGGCAGCTATGCACTTGTTTACACTTACAATGAATGTCAAAACACTGCTTTTACTTTGCCAATGCTGCAAGTTCCACACTTTGGAAATCTAAGTAAGACTCTTGTTTCTTACAATTCTATACAGGAGTTTTCAAATACAATCAACATGAAAACACTGATTTTCCCTAACATTGGTGAATGCATTGTGTTACTTGCTTTAGTAAACCAAAAAAGAAACTTGTTTCATTGGCTGATTTGCATGTGTATTCATTTACAATCAACTTCAAGACACTGATTTCACTGAAATCTCTGTGAATGCAGTTGTTATTCAAGTTTGAAATGAAAGTGAGATTCTTTTATGTTTGGCTGCTATGACCTTGCTTTCATTCACATGTCAACACACAGCATTTAATTAAGGCTGAGCCAAAGCAGTGATTTCTTCACTTTACAAAACTTATCCAATTTTGTGTTTTATTTGATGCAATGCCTGGGTCTTCATTTAATTCATGTTCTAAGCACTGGTTTCATCTAACAGGCTGTGAATGAAGCAGTTAATTCAACTTCGAAAGAAAAGTAAGATACTTAATTTTTGGCTTCTGTGCGATTGCTTTAAGTTACTATCAATGCAAAAGCACTGCTTTTGCCTAATGCTATACCAAAATACTGGTTTCTTCCGTTTTCAAAACTAAGCAATATACTCCTTACATTGGCAGCTATTCACTTGTTATCATTTACAACGTATGACCAACCACTGCTTTTACTCTGCCGAAGATGTCGGTTCCTCACATTTGAAACCTAAGTAAGATTCTTGTTTCTTACACTGTTAAGCATGTGTTTTCAGTAACAATCAACTTGAGAACACTGCTTTTCCTGAACGCTGGTTGAATGCAGTGAGCTCTTTGCTTTGGAAAACCAAAAAGGAAACATTTCATTGGATGATTTTCATGTATAGTCACTTGAAATCAATTTCAAGTCACTGGTTTCACCTAACTCTCTGCGAATGCAGTAGTATTTTCAAGTTTGAAAGGTAAGTAAGATTCTTGTGTTTTTGGTTGCCATGTCCCTGGTTTTACTCACATGTCAACACACGGATTTTACCTAATGCTAAGCCAATGCAGTGTTTTCTTCACTTTAAAATCCTAAACAAGTTTTGTCTTTTATTTGTGGCTATGCCTGTGTTTTCACTTAAATTCATCTTCAAAACACCGGTTTCCCGTAAAAGGCTGTGAATGCAGCAGTTAATTCAACTTTTAAAGTTAAGAAACCTACTTATATTTTGGGCTGCAGTTCACTGCTTTCACTCATTGTCAATTTAAAAACACCTCTTTTACCTAATGGTATGCCAAAACACTGGCTTCATCAGTTTTCAAAATTAAGCAATATGCTCCTTATATTGGCAGCTATACACTTGTTCTCATTTACAAGAATGACCAACCAATGCTTTTACTCTGCCAAAGCTACAGGTTCCTCAATTTTGAAACCTAAGTAAGATTCTTGTTTCTTACACTACTAAGCATGTGTTTTCAATTACATCCAACTTGAAAGCACTGCTTTTCCTGAATGCTGGTTGAATGCAGTGAGTTTTTTGTTTCAGAAAACCAGAAAGGATAAAATTCATTGGATTATTTGCATGTGTATCCGCTTGAAATTAATTTCAAGACCCTGGTTACACCTAACTCTCTGTGAATGCAGTAGTTACTTCAAGTTTGGAAGGTAAGTAAGATTCTTATTTGTTTCGCTGCTATGCCATTGTTTTCACTCACACGTCAACACACAGATTTTACCTAAGGCTAAGCCAATGCAGTGGTTCCTAACTTACAAAACTAAATAAGATTTGTTTTTATTGGCTGCTATGTCTATGCTTTCACTTATATTCATCTTCAAAACACTGGTTTCCCGTAACAGGCTTTGAATGCAGCAGTTAATTCAACTTTGAAAGTTAAGTAAGACACTTATTTGTTTGGCTGCTATGCGCTTGCTTTCACTCAGCAATGTAAAACACTGCTTTAACCTAATACTCTTCAAAACACAGGTTTCTTCAGTTTTCAAAATTAAGCAATATCCTCATTACATTGGCAACTATGCACTTGATTTCACTTACCATGAATGTCAAAACACTGCTTTTAATTTGGTAAAGGTGATGGTTATGCTCTTTGGTAATATAAGTAAGATTCTTGTTTCTTACAATGCTATACATGTGTTTTCAAGTACAATCAACTAGAAAACACTGCTTTTCCTGAACGCTGGTTGAATCCAGTGACTTCTTTGCTTCAGAAAACCAAAAAGGAAACTTGTTTCAATGTCTGATTTGCATGTGTATTCCCTTAAAATCCATTTCAATGCCGTGGTTTCACTTCCTCTCTGTGAATGAAGTCATTACTTCAAGTTTTAAAGGTAAACAAGATTTTTGTTTGTTTGTCTGCTATGTCCTTGCTTTCACACATGTCAACACACAGATTTTACCCAATGCTAAGCCAAAGCATAGGTTTCTTCACTTTACAGTACTAAAAAGTTTTGTCTTTTATTTGCTGCTAGGCCTGTGTTTTCATTTAAATTCATCTTCAAAACAATGGTTTCCCATAACAGTCTATGAATGCAACAGTTAATTCAACTTTGAAATTTAAATAAGGTACTTGTTTTTTTGGTTGCTATGCACTTGCTTTCATTCATTATCAATATAAAAACCCTGCTTTGAGATAATATTATATCAAAACACTGGTTTCTTCAGTTTTCAAAACTAAGCTATATACTCATTACATTGACAGCTATGCACTTGCTTTCACTTACAATGAATGTCAAAACATTGCTTTTAATATGCAAAGCTCCCGGTTCCCCACTTCGGAAATTAAATTTAGATTCTTGTTTCTTACAATGCTATACATGTGTTTTCAATTTCAATCAACTTGAAAACACTGTTTTTCCTGAGTGCTGGTTGAATGCAGTGAGTTCTTTGCTTCCAAAAACCAAAAAGGAAACATTTCATTGGCTGATTTGCATGTGAATTCATAAACAATCAACTTCAAGACACTGGTTTCACCTAACTCTCTGTAAATGTAGAGTTACTTCAAGTTTGAAAGGTATGTAAGATTTTTTTTCTGTTTGCTCCTATGCCCTTACGTTCACTCACATGTCAACTCACAGCTTTTATGTAAGGCTAAGCAGTAGTTTCTTCACTTTAGAGAACTAAAAATGATTTGTGTTTTAATTGACACTATGCCTGTGTTTTCATTTTAATTCATGTTCAAAACACTGGGTTCCCCTCACAGGCTGTGAATGCAGCAGTTAATTCAACTTTGAAAGTTAAGTAAGATACTTATTTGTATGGCTGCTGTGCACTTGCTTTAACTCATTATCAATAGAAAAAACCTGCTTTTACTTAATGCTATGCCAGAAGACTGGTTTATTAAGTTTTCAAAACTTAGCAATATACTCTTTACATTGTCAGCTATTCCCTTGTTATCACTTTCAACGAAAGCCCAAGCAATGCTTTTACTTGTGAAAGATGCCGGTACCTCATTTTGGAAATTTAAGTAAGATTCTTGTTTCTTACAATGCAACACATGTGTTTTCAATTAAATTCACCTTGAAAATATTGCTTTTCTTGAACGTTGGTGGAATGCAGTGAGTTCTTTGCTTCAGAAAACCAAAAAGGAAACTTGTTTCATTGGCTGATTTGCTTGTGTATTCACTTAAAATCAGTTTCAAGGCACTGGATTCACCTAACTCTCTGTGAATGCAGTCGTTATATCAAGTGTGAAAGGTAAGTAAGATTCTTGTTTGTTTGGATTTTATGAACTTGCTTTCACTCACATGTTAACTCATGGTTTTTACCTAAAGCTAAGCCAATGCAGTGGTTTCTTCACTTTACAAAACTAAATAATGTTTGTGTTTTATTTGATGTTATGCCTGTGTTTCCATTTAAATTCATCTTCAAAATACTGGTTTCCCATAACAGGCTGTGAATGCAGTAGTTAATTCAACTTTTAAAGTTAAGTATGATACTTGTTTGTTTGGGTGCTAAGCGTTTGTTTTCACTCATTATCAATGTAAAAACACTGCTTATACTTAATATTATCCCCAAATAATGGTTTCTTCTGTTTTCAAAACTAACCAATATACTCATTACATTGGAAGCTATGCACTTGTTTTCAATTACAATGATTGTCCAAACACTGCTTTTCCTATGCCAAAGTTGCCAGTTCTTCACTTTGGAAACCTAAGGAAGATACTTGTTTCTTACAATGCTATACATGTGTTTTCAATTACAATCAACTTGAAAACACCGCTTTCATGAACACTGTTTGAATGCAGTACCTTTTTTGCTTCAGAAAACCAAGAAGGAAACTTGTTTCATTGGCTGATTTGCATGTGTATTCATTTACAATCAACTTTAAGATACTTGTTTCACCTTCTTTGAATGCAGTAGTTACTTCAAGTTTGAAGGGTAAGCAAGATTCTTGCTTGTTTGCCTGCTATGCCATTGATTTCACTCATGTCAACTCACGGCTTTTACTTAAGGCTAAGCCAATGCAGTGGTTCCTTCACTTTACAAAACTAAATATGGTTTGTGTTATATTTGATACTATGCCTGTGTTTTCATTTAAATTCATCTTCAGAACACTTGTTTCCCATAACAGGCTGTGAATGCAGCAGGTAATTCTTCTTTGAACTTTAATAAGATACTTATTTGATTGGGTGCTGTGCACTTGCTTTCACGCATTATGAATGGAAAAACACTGCTTTTACTTAATGCTATGTCAAAACACTGGTTTCTTCAATTTTCAAAACTAAGGAATATAATCATTACATTGGCTGCTATGCACTTGTTTTCACTTACAATGAAGGTCAAAACACTGCTTTTACTTTGCCAAAGCTGCCGGTTAACCACTTTGGAAATCTAAGTAAGATTCTTGTTTCTTACAGTGCTATACATGTGTTTTCAATTACAATTAACTTGAAAACACTGCTTTTCCCTAATGTTGGCTGAATGCATTGAGTTCGTTGCTTTAGAAAACCAAAAAAGAAACTTGTTTCATTGACTGATTTGCATGTGTATTCATTTACAATCAACTTCAAGACACTGGTTTACTTAACTCTCTGTGAATGCAGTAGTTACTTCAAGTTTGAAAGGTAAGTAAGATTCTTGTTTGTTTGGCTGCTATGCCTTTGCTTTCACTCACATGTCAACACAGAGCTGTTACCTAAGGCTAAGCCAAGGAATTGGTTTCTTCACTTTAAAGTACTAATTAAGATTTGTCTTTTATTTGCTATTATGCCTGTGTTTTCATTTAAATTCAACATCAAAACACTGGTTTCCCATAACAGGCTGTGAATGCAGCAGTTAATTCACCTTTGAAATTTAAATAAGATACTTGTTTGTTTGGCTGCTATGCACTTGCTTTAATTCATTATCAATGTAAAAAGACTGCTTATACCTAATACTATGCCAAAACAATGGTTTCTTCAGTTTTCAAAACTAACAAGTATACTCCTTCATTGGCAGCTATTCACTTGTTATCACTTACAATGAATGAACAACCACTGCTTTTACACTGCCAAAGCTGCCAGTTCCTCACTTTTGAAACCTAGTAAGATTCCTGTTTCTTACACTGCTAAGCATGTGTTTAAATTACAATAAACTTGAAAACACTGCTTTCCTGAACACTGGTTGAATGCCATGAGTTCTTTCCTTCAAACAAGAAAAGGGGAATCTTTTTTCGTTGTCTGATTTGAATTTGTGTTCACTTAAAATCAGTTTCAATGCACTGGGTTCACCTAACTCTCTGTGAATGCAGTAGTTACTTCAAGTTTGAAAGGTTATTAAGATTCTTGTTTGTTTGGCTGCTATGCCCTTGCTTTCACACACATGTCAACAAACGGATTTTACATAATCCTAAGCCAATGCATTGGTTTCTTTAGTTTAGAATTCTACATAAGATTTGTCTTTTATTTGCTGTTATGCCTGTGTTTTCATTTAAATTCATTTTCAAAACACTGGTTGACCCTAACAGGCTGTTAATGCAGCAGTTAATTCAACTTTGAAAGTTAAGTAAGAGACTTGTTTGTTTGGCTGCTATGCACTTGCTTTCATTCATTATCAATTTAAAAACACTGTTTTTATTCAATAATATGTCAAAACACTGGTTTCATCAGTTTTCAAACTATGCAATATACTCATTTCATTGGCAGCTATGCACTTGCTTTCACTTACAATGAATTTCAAATCTCTGCTTTTACTATGCCAAACTACTGGCTCCCCAATTTGGAAATCTAGGTAAAATTCTTGTTTCCTTCACTGCTAAGCATGTGTTTTCAGTTACAATCAACTTGAAAACACTGCTTTTCCTCAATACTGGTTGAATGCAGTGAGTCCTTTGATTCAGAAAACCAAAAAGGAAACTTTTTCATTTGCTGATTTGCATGTGTAGTCATTAAAATCAATTTGAAGGCACTGGTTTCACCTAACTCCCTGGGAATGCACTCGTTACTTCACGTTTGAAAGTTAAGGAAGATTCTTGTTTGTTTGACTTCTATGCCCTTGCTTTTCCTCACATGTTATGACACAGCATTTACCTAATCCTCAGCCAAGGAAGTGGTTAATTTACTTTTCAAACCTAAATAAGATTTGTCATTTATTGGTCGCTATACCAGTGTTTTCACTTAAATTCATCTTCAATAAACTGGTTTTCCGTTACAGGCTGTGAATGCAGCAGTTAATTTAACCTTGAATGTTATGTTACATACTTGTTTGCTTGGCTGATATGCACTTGCTTTCACTCATTATCAATGAAATAACACTGCTTTTACCTAATGCCTTGCCAAAACACTGGTTTCTTCAGTTTTCAAAACCAAGCAATATACTAATTTTATTGGCAGCTCTGCACTAATTTTCACATACAAGGAATGTCTAAACACTGCTTTTACTATGCCAAAGCTGCTGGTTACTCACTTTGGAAATCTAAGAAAGACTCTTGTTTCTTACAAGGCTATACATGTGTTTTCAAATACAATCAGCTTGAAAACACTGCTTTTTCTGAACGCTGGTTGAATGCAGTGAGGTTTATGCTTCAGAAAAGCAAAAAGGAAACTTGTTTCATTGGCTGATTTACATGTGTATTCATCTACAATCAACTTAAAGACACAGGTTTCACTCTCTGTGAATTCGGTAGTTACTTGAAATTTGAAGGGTAGGTAAGATTCTTGTTTGTTTGGCTGCTATGTCCTTGCTTTCACTCACATGTCAACAAACAGCTTTTACCTAAGGCTAAGCCCACACAGTGGATTCTTCACTTCACAAAGTCAATGAGATTTGTGTTTTAGTTGATGCTATGCTTGTGTTTTCATTTAAATTCATGTTCAAAACACTGGTTTCACCTAACAGGCTGTGAAAGTAGCAGTTAATTCAACTTTGAAAGTTAAGTAAGATAATTATTTGGCAGCTGTGCACTTGCTTTCACTCATTATCAATGTAAAATCACTGCTTTTATCTAATGCTATGCCAAAACACTGGGTGTTTCAGTTTAGAAAACTAAGCAATATACTCTTTACATTGGCAGCTATTCACTTGTTATCACTTACAACGAATGACCAACCATGGCTTTTACTCTTCCGAAGCTGCCGGTTCCACACTTTTGTAACCGAAGTAAGAATCTTGTTTCTTACACTCATAAGCATGTGTTTTCAATTACAATCAACTAGAAAACACTGCTTTTCCTTGACATTGGCTGAATACATTGAGTTCTTTGCTTTAGAAAACCAAAAAAGGAAACTTGTTTCATTGGCATATGTATTCATTTACAATCAACTTCAAAACACTGGTTTCACCTAACTCTGTGAACACAGGATTTACTTCAAGTTTGAAAGGTAAGTTTGATTCTTATTTGTTTGTCTGCTATGCCCTTGCTTTCACTCACATGTCCAATCACTGCTTTTACCTAAGGCTAAGCCAATGCAATGGTTTCTTCAATTTACAAAACTAAATAAGTTTTATGTTTTATTTGATACTATGCCTTTTTTTTTCATTTAAATTCATCTTCAAAACTCTGGTTTCTCATTACAGGCTGTGAATGCAGCAGTTAATTCAACTTTGAAAGTTAAGTAGTATACTTATTTGTTTGGCTGCTGTGCACTTTCTTTCCTTCTTTATCAATGGAATACACTGCTTTTACCTAGTGCTATGTTAATAAAGTGGTTTCTTCAATTTTCAAAACTTAGCAATATACTCATTAAATTGGCAGCTATACACTTGTTTTAATTTACAATGAATGTCAAAACACTGCTTTTACTCTGCCAAACCTGCCAGTTCCTCACTTTTGACACCTCAGTAAGATTCTTTTTTCCTACACTGCTAAGCATGTGTTTTCAATTACAATCAAGTTGAAAACTTTGCTTTTCCTGAACCCTGGTTGAATGCAGTGAGTTCTTTGCTTCAGAGAACCAAAAAGGAAACTTGTTTCTTTGGCTGAAATGCATGCGTATTCAATTAAAATGAATTTCAAGGCACTGGTTTCACATAACTCTCTGTGAATGCAGTCGTTCCTTCAATTTTGAAAGGTAAGTAAAATTCTTGTTTGTTTGCATGCTATGTCCCTGCTTTCACTCACATGTCAACACACGGATTTTCCCTAATGCAAAGCCAATGCAGGGGATTTTTCCCTTTACAATCCTAATATGATTTATCTTTTATTTGCTACTATGCTTGTGTTTTCACTTAAATTCATCTTCAAAACACTGATTTCCCGTAACAGATGGTGAATGCAGCAGTTAATTCAACTTGGAAAGTTAAGTAAGATACTTGTTTGTTTGGCTACTGTGCACTTACTTTCGCTCATTATCAATGTAAAAACAATACTTTTACCTAATGTTATGCCAAAACACTGGTTTCTTCAGTTTTCAAAAGTAAGCAATATACTCATTACTTTGGCAAATATACACTTGATTTCACTTAGTGAATGTCAAAACACTGCTTTTACTATGCCAAAGCTGCCGGGCCTCTCTTTGGAAATCTAAGTAAGATTCCTGTTTCTTACAGTGCTATACATGTGTTTTCAATTACAATCCACTTGAAATCACTGCTTTTCCTGAACACTATTTGAATCAGTGAGTTTTTTGCTTCAGAAAACCAAAAAGGAAACTTGTTTCATTGGCTGATTTGCATGTGTATTCATTTACAATCAACTTTAAGACACTGGTTTCACCTCCCTTTGAATGCAGTTGTTAACTCAAGTTTGAAAGGTTAGTAAGATTCTTGTTTGTTTCGCTTCTATGCCTTTGCTTTCACTCACATGTCAACACACAGCTTTTACCTAAGGCTAAGCCAAGGCAGTGGTTTCTTCACTTTACAAAACTAAATGATATTTGTGTTTTATTTCATGCTATGCCTGTGTTTCCATTTAAATTCATGTTTAAAACAGACTCAATTGGGCAAGATGGTGTCGGCTTAGGAGGACAACTGCAGACTTCTTCCAGATCATGGTAGAAAGTGGATGGGGTGTGGCACTGGGGACTATGCTGTGGACATGTGGAGTAAGAAGCTTGGGATATCTATCTGGACAGATCAATGGTGTGGACTGAATCAAAGAGATCGTGAGTTTTAAGCCTGTCTGTGGAGGTTAACACTGTCGGCTGAACCCCACCCTTATGGGGGAAAAAGAAAAACATTTGGAAACGTGACTCCTGTCCCTCCGGTAACTGGGTGACCCGACCCGATGGGAGGGGGCATTTTCTGAGGAGGGAACTCTGGTAAGAGAGCTTAATTTTCTGGGGATTTGGCATCCTGAAGCCCCCCGCAAATTAGATGCACAAAACAGCTGCAGTGAAACGGCACCCAGAAGAGGGGAGTTTTTAATCTTCTAGGGATTTGATTAGCCTATCAGCCCAGGGATTAGCCCCAGCCTGTGGAGCTGGCAAGAGGGGTAATCTCCAAGGGAGGGAGAGTTCTGACAGAAAGCAAAGAGGGGATATTTTAGATGTTGATCTGGCTGCCTGGACACCCTATAACTTTGGGTAGCAGATAAGTCAGCTTGAAGCAGCACCAGGCTGAGGGGAGAGGCGCATCTGCAAAGTTAACCTCATTTACACGCAGCCCGATGACGCAAGGGCCCTGATCCAGAAGGGCAGGGTGTCCCAGAGTGTGCCGTTTTTAGCTTTCTACACTGACAAACAGACTTTTGCATCCCTGGGGAATGCAGAAATTGGCAAGAGCTTGATTAGTTTCCAGGAGCCCAGTTAGGGCTCCCTCCGTGAGGGGTTTATCTACACAAGGAATTATTTTTAGTCCTGTATTACGCCAATAAATAAATAACTAAAATCGTCCTTTTAATAAATGAAAAATAAATTCTTTTTAATTTGTCTTAATAGCCAAAAGCTTCTTCAGGACCTGCATATAAATCCCTGTGGGGAAACTGTTAGATAAACACAAGCAGGCTGAGAGGATCCACGGGACCCCAGGGAATATTGATCTCCCTTAGCTTTGTTTGACTGCTTGCCAGTGTGGTTGGTTGCTTTTTCTCTGTTTATTTGTTGCCTCCTGCTTTTCTTTCCTCTTTCCTCCCCCCTTTCTTCTTTCTTTCATTTTTTTTAAATTAGGTACTCCTAGCTTCTCTCTTCTTTGCTGTGCTTCTTCTTCAGTAATTTCCCATTCTCCCTATATATTGATTTTGTATTCTGAACTATCTATTATCACTCCTTCATCTTTCTGCCCTCAGCTTTCTGTTGTGGCTATAAAAAATCAAATTTATCTCCATACACCCACAATTCAAGTGTGTCAATTACTATTTCCACTAATTTGTTTTTTTCTTTGTTTATTAATATTAACTCTTTCCTTTTAGACTTTTCTTAACTCTTTCTCTCCTTCCTCATAATTTTAGACCTCAAATCATTATAAATATATATTCCTCTATTTGGTTTCCCGGTCCATTGTAGGCACTCCACTTTCTTTCCTATTACTCTACACTGCCTACTTGAGTTAAATATTCACTCCATTAAGTCTTATTTGGCCCCTCTTCTAACTTTTAGCAATATTGCTATTATTCTTCTTCCTTTCTCACATCTTTTGATTCTACCAGACCTAATCATTTGCCTTCAAGGGAACATAGAAAGAAGCAAGAAAATAAAATAAGAAGAAAAAGTATCAAAGAGAAAACTTTACACACACCCAGAACCACCAGCTAAATAAAACTCTAGAGCACAGAGAGAAGATAATGAACTGAAGAAATCCATCAAGATGAAATGATGACTAGAGGGAAACAAAAAATTGCAAACCACACTGAGAAACAGGAAAACATGGACCAATCCAATGAACAAACTAAAAACCAGGAACTGAAGCAGATCATTGAACAACTAATTGAACCTTTCCAAACAAATATAATGGACCAAATTAAAGAACTGAAGGAAGAGATTAAGAATATAAAGAAGACACTTGGAGAACATACTGAAGAAAGTGCAAACACTCCCAAAAAGATAATAGATATGATGGTGACCAATCGCACAATACAAGAAATAAAAAAGATGCTGGATTCACATAGGAGCAGAATTGAACAGGCAGAAGAAAAATTTAGTGATGTGGAAGACAATATATCTGATATCAAACAGATAGTAGGACAAATATACAAAAAGATAGAAAAAATCCAGCAGGTTCTCAGGGAATTACCCGGCAACACAAAATGCTCAAATATACGCATTATGGGCATCCAAGAAGCAGAATAGGAGGGAAAGGGAACAGAAGATGTGTTGAAGGAAATAATGGCAGAAAACTTCCCAACCCTTTTGAGAGAGATGGATGTGCAGATCCAGGAAGCAAAGCACACTCCAGACAGTATAATTTCCAACAGGCCAACTCAAAGACACATACTTGTCAAAATGTCCAATGCTCAAGATAAAGAGAAATTACTCAAGGCGGCAAAAGAAAAGAGAACCATCACATACAAGGGAAGCACAATAAGACTGAGTGCTGATTTCTCAGCTGAAACCATGGAGGCAAGAAGAAAGTAGTATGATATAGTCAAAATACTAAAAGAAAAAAATTCCAGCCACGAATTCTCTACCCAGCAAAAATGGCATTCAAAAATGATGGAGAGTTTAAAATATTCACTGATAAACAGAAATTAAGAGAGTATATCAATAAGAAACCTGCACTTCAAGAAACACTGAAGGAAGTTCTACAAGTTGAAAGGAAAAAACAAGGGAGAGAGAGTTGGAGGAGAGTTTAAAGCAACTAACATGACAAAAAAAAAACAAAAAACAAATGACATACATTTATCCAAAGAAAAATGGCTGAAATGATAAATTATGAGCAATAAAACTGAATGTTAATGGACTAAATTCACCTATCAAGGGACACAGATTGGCACAATGGTTAAGGAAATATGATCCAGCTATATGCTGTTTAAAAGAAACCCACCATCCACTCAGGGATTCAAGGAGGCTAAAAGTGAATGGCTGGCAAATCATTTTACAAGCTAACAATAGCCAAAAACAAGCCGGAGTAGCTATTATAATATCAGACAAAATAGACTTAAATGCAAAACTATCATAAGAGACAAAGATGGACAGTATATATTAGTAAAAGGGGTAATCTTTCAAGAGGAGAGAACAATCATTAACATTTATGCACCCAATCGGGGTGCCTCAAAATACATGAAGCAAATCCTGGAAAATCTAAGTGGAGAAATAAATGCCACTACAATTATAGCAGGGGACTATAACCCACCATTATCATCATTAGAGAGAATATCTAGACATAGAATCAATAAAGAAACAAAGGTTCTCAACAATACATTAGAGGAACTGGACTTAATAGAAATATACAGAGCACTCCACCCAAATACAGCAGGATTTACATTCTTCTCAAGTGCACATGGAACATACTCCAAGATAGACCGCATGCTAGGCCACAGAACAACACTCAATGAATACAGAAAGATTGAGATTATACAAAGTAATTTCTCTGACCACAACGGAATGAAATTGGAAATCACTAAGGGCCAGAGAAACAGGTTAAGCACAAGGATATGGAAGTTAAAAAGCACACTCTTAGCAAACAGTGGGTCAAGGAGGAAATCTCAAAAGAAATCAGCAACTACCTTGAAACTAAAGAAAATGACAACACAACATATCAAAACCTATGGGATGCAGCAAAATCAGTCCTCGGAGGGAAGTTCATAGCCATAAATTCATATATTAAAAAAGAAGAAAGAGCTAAAATTGAAGACCTAACTGCACACTGGGAGGAATTGGAAAAACAACAACAAACTAAACCAAAATGAAGTAGAAAGAAGGAAATAACAAAGATTAGAGCAGAACTAAATGAAATAGAGCCTAAGAAAGCACTAGAAACAATGAATAAACCAAAAGCTGATTCTTCGAGTATATCAATAAAATTTACAAATCTTTAGCCAGACTAACAAAGAAAAAGAGAGAAAAGATTCAAATACACAAAATAAGGAATGAGCAAGTGGTTTCACTACTGACCACACCAAAATAAAGAGTATCATAAGAGGATACTTTGAAAAATTATATGCCAAAATGAATGATAATTTAGAGGAAATGGACAAGATTTTAGAAACTCACAAACAGCTTACATTGATGAAAGAAGAAATTGATGAACTCAACAGTCCAATTACAAGTAAAGAAGTAGACTCAGTCCTCAAAAACCTCCCAACTACGAAGAGCCCAGGACCAGTTGGCCTCACAGCTGAATTCTACCAAACATTCCTGAAAGAGCTAACACCAATTCTGTTTAAGCTCTTCTAAAAAATGGAAGTAGAAGGAATATTGCCTAACTCATTCTATGATGCTGACATTACCCTAATACCAAAACCAAACAAAGATACCACAAGAAAGGAAAATTACAGACCAAATTCTCTAATGAACCTTGATGCTAAAATCCTCAACAAAATAATTGCAAATCGCATTCAACGAAATATCAAAAGGATTATACACCATGACTAAGTGGGTTTCATTCCGGGTATGCAAGGATGGTTCAATATAAGAAAATCAATCAATGTAATAAACCACATAAACAGATGGAAAGAAAAAAATCATATGATCATCTGTATATATGCAGAAAAAGCATTCAACAAAATACAGCACACTTTCCTGATAAAAATACTACAAAAGATAGGAATATAAGGAAACTTTCTGAATATGATAAAGGGTATATATGAGAAACCGAAAGCCAACATCATATTCAATTGTGAAATCCTAAAAGCCTTCCCTCTGAGATCAGGAACAAGACAAGGATGCCCTCTATCACCACTCCTATTTAACATTGTCTTAGAAGCACTTGCCCGAGCACTGAGGCAAGAACAGGACATAAAAGGCATCCACATTGGAAAGAAAAAAGTGAAAATCTCATTATTTGCAGATGACATGATATTATACATAGAGAGCCCTGAAAAATCTACAACAAAGATTCTAGAACTTATAAATCACTTCAGTAATGTTGCAGGTTACAAGATCAATGCTCAAAAATCAGTAGCAATTCTGTACACCAATAACAAGCAATCTGAGAAGGAAATAAAAAAAATACCATTTACAATAGTAACTAAAAGAATCAAATAACAAGGAATAAATTTAACTAAAGATGTAAAGGACTTATATACAGAAAACTACACACGACTGTTAAAGGAAATCAAAGAAGACATGAATAAATGGAAAAATATTCCCTGTTTATGGATAGGAAGACTAAACATCATCAAGATGTCTATCCTACCCAACTAATCTATAGATTTAATGCAATCCCAATAAAAAACAATACTGTACTTTTTAGGGAACTGGAAAAACTAACCAAAAATATATTTGGAGAGGTAAGGGGCCCCGAATTGCCAAAGACATACTTAAAAAGAAAAATGAAGTTGGAGGTATCACATTACCTGACTTTAAAACATACTACAAAGCTACAGTGATCAAAACCGCATGGTATTGGCACAAGGATAGACCTACTGACCAATGGAATCGAATTGAGAGTTCTGATATAGATCCTCGCATATACCATCATCTGATATACTACAAGGTCACCAAGACCACTCAATTGGGAGAGAATGGCCTCTTTAACAAATGGTGCTTGGAGAACTGGATATCCATAACCAAAAGAATGAGAGAAGAATACCATCTCAAACCTTATACAAAAATCAACTCCAGATGGATCAAAGATTTAAGTATAAGAGACAAAACCATAAAGACCTTGGAAGATTATGTAGGGAAGCATCTACAGGACCTAGTATTAGGAAAGAGTTTCATGAACTTCACAGCCAAAGCACGAGCAGCATAAGAAAAAATAAATAAATGGGATTTCATCAAAATTAAAAGCTTCTGCACCTCAAAGGATGTTATTAAGAAAATAAAATGTAGCCTACCCAATGGGAGAAAATATTTGGCAATCATATATCTGATAGGATCCTAATATTCTGCATATACAAAGAAATCCTACATCTCGAAAATAAAAAGACAAACAACCCATTTAAAAAATGAGCAAGTGACCTGAAAAGACATTTCTTCAAGGAAGAAATACAAATGGTTAAAAAGCACATGAAAAAATGCTCGACATCACTAACTATTAGGGAATTGCAAATCAAAACCACAATGAGTTACCATCTTACATCCATCAGAATTGCAGCTATCAAAAA
>JAQZBX010036078.1:0-24321 GCA_029593785.1 Cabassous unicinctus
TTTTTTTTTTTTACAGTCTACCATAAAGTGAATCTTGGAACCAGCTCTAGTCCTAGCAAAGGCAGAAAGAGAGAACATTCTAGAAGCTGAGGAGTATGGCTAATATTCATTTGGCATATCTAGTGCAGTGGTTCTCAAAGTATAGTCCACAGACATTTCTTGAAAATGAACAGTGAGAGTCACTTCAAGGAAAACAACTGACAGTTTTTATTGCCAATGATAAAATTTGAGCCTTCCAAAAAATTAGGATTTTGGAAAACTTGTATTGCCACTGTGAGCTTGACAGTTTCCCAATACTTAAAGATTTTTCTGCTAAGATTAGAGGTGACATTACAAATATGTTAACATTTGGAAGATCTGTTTAATTCAGTGAACAGTTTTAGTGGAGTACCAAAAAAACCCACAATTATCTGAAAAGGGGATTAAAAGGCTTTTCCCTTAGTGGTTAGAGGCTGGATTTTTTTGGAGTACCAAAAAAACCCACAATTATCTGAAAAGGGGATTAAAAGGCTTTTCCCTTAGTGGTTAGAGGCTGGATTTTCTTCATATACCTCAGTCAATGCAGGATTGCAGGACTGAGTGCAGGAACAAACGTGATCACCCAGCTGTCTTCTATTAAGTCAGACATTTAAGCAGTTTTGCAAAAATGTAAACCAATGCCACCTTTCTCACTGATTTCTTTGGTTTTGGAAAATTTCGTTAACATAACAATATGTTAACAGTGTAATACTATTGCTGTTTTAAAAATTAATAAATTAACACTTTAAAAATTCTCATTTTTAATTTTCAATATGGTAAACAATGATTGATACAGCCCATAAAACAGAAGCTTTTGGAGGAAACTTACTAATTTTTTAAGAGTGTAAAGGGGTCCTAAGACCCAAAATTTTGAGAATGGCGGCCATGGACATATTGGTTCTTTCAAAGTTGAAATCTTCCAAATTCGAGTTGGTAAATATCTGCCCCTCCCATAGGAGTCTTGATACCTGGCACAAAGGGGTCTCCAGGACCCTCTGCTCCTTCCCTACACTGGGATCCCCTCAGATGGGTTCATGACCCTGCAAGGGTGCTGGTTAACTATTTTGACTCTCACTCCTGCAGGGAAACCAACTGCCTTGCCCTCTGAGCTTCTATGGAGACCACATTTCTTTCTTCCCTATCTTTGCTGCCTCCTGATGTATTTAAATTTGCTATTGGAAAGAATTTCCCGAAAGTAAAACTGAGATTTAACAAAAGACAGAGATGAAGGTGGCCAGAGCAGACTTTCATGGGATTCCTGCCACACCGCCTTGAGCTATTGTTGTTTTGGGGGTAACTTTCTCTGAACTTCAATCTACTGCTATGTAAGGCAGTGACAACAATGTCTATTGGGGTTGCAGTGAGCACTGATGGGGAGATGCACAAAGAGCAGCATATCAGCAGGCCTCAGTCATCATAGATATTAACACATAAATGGTTCCAACAGGAGGGCCTGAGATGGCTGGCTTCTTAAAAGATAATGATCTGAATTATACCACAACATTTCACAAACACCTCCCAGTAACCCAGATAGTTTAGATACAGTTCTACCTTCCACAGATGGGTGAAAAGCACACCACTGAAGGTTATGCTTCTATGTGATGGGAATCAGGGGACCTGGTAGCCTTTTCCTTATCTGTAGGATGTGCAGGTTGACCTAAATGATCTGTAATATCACTCCAGCTCTAGGATCCTAGGATTCCATCAAGAGGAAAAGAAAACGCTTTCCATGATGTTTTATTTTGCACCACGGCTCACTTTCCATAAGGCTTGTATCCCTGGTTTGGATTTCCCAAGGAAGTGGGAGGTTTTCTTCAACATTAGGTACATCTGTTGGATTCTTATGGGCTCGGACATAGAAGGTGAACGGCTTTACGGCAAGACACAGATAATTTCCTTACTGGCTGCGCCAAGCTTCTGATGTATTGCTATGCCCCTCGTGTAGGCTTAAGACATCAAAATCGAGACATTTCTGTGCTTAGTGAGTTATTCCAATGTTTAATCCCAATCCCTGTTGTTCAGATGGAAGAAAAGAGAGAGGCATAATCAGAAGCTTTGTACTCGGTGCTGCCTGGGCAACGGTGAGCATAACTTGGCCCCAATTCACCCACGAAGCAGAGTCTTATTGCTGATTCACTCCGCGTCCTTTTGAAGCCCCTTCCTTTTCTATATCTTTCATGTTGCTCATGAGACCACAAGAGCCAGATGGGCTCTCTCTCGTTTTGAACAACATCAGAGAAAAACCAAAAAAAAAAAAAAATCATCCAGCCCACAAACGTTTTTCACCCACCCACCTTTCCTTCAGCCACGGAAATTTTACCACACTCCATTAGCTGCTGAGTGGAGCATCTGGGTACAGAGCTCTCTGTAAGCAGATTCAGCAGCGACCACGGACCCCAACTCCATGCACACAGGATGGCATGTGAATCCTCAGGAAGGGGCAGAGAGAGAGAGAGGATGTAAACCCCACGTGTGAACCTGCCGCCTCAGCAGCATGGGCAGCTGGTTAGAAATACACCAGCCCTGCTGAAGCCAAGGATGCAGTTTTATGAGGTCCCCAGGTGATTTGTATGCACCGAAAAATTCGAGGAGCACCTGCTGTAAACAATGCAAGTGTAGATCCTGCTGTTTGCAGAGTCTCCCACTTAGATGTCATTCTCCCAGCAGTAGAGGCAGCCACGTGATCACTAGCTGTCAGTGTTTGCTTTGTAACACTCTGGTGGTATTTCTGGTTAGCTCAAAGGACACAAATATATCTCAGAGCTAAATCGATTTTGGTTCTATTCCCTTTCTTAAAAAGGAAGGGATTAAAAAATGAAGGGGCAGCTTTATCTGGGGGAAGTGGAGTTGAGTTTATGTGGCAAAACTACATAAAGGGGTGTAACAATTCCAAATCTAATTTAAAGCCATTGTTCTTTACCTTCCTTTCTTCTTTACCGTTCTTACCTTTGTTGGCTGGAAAAGGTCAAGACTACCTCATTTCACCAAGTTTCTCTTCTTTTATTCGAAACCCAAGAAGCAGAAGCTGCCCATCTGCCCTTCCAGCATCATGCCAGATGCTTGATAGCGTGGCCTGGTACTCTAAAGCAGGGAGCAGATACCTGGAAGTCAGAAAAGCTGACGTGAATTCATAAATCTGTCGCTGTTCATCCTTGGTTAAGTCATTAGTGTTGTCTATGAAATGAGGACTACGTATAAATGCTGGGTCCTTCTCCACCTAGCATGGGAATGAGGATATGAAGGTGGTGAGTCTCCGGCAATTACCTGGAGGGAAAGAAACAGCGAAAGGGGAAGAGTGTCCTCGGGTCCCTCCCCTGAACCCACCTCCTCCCAGACCCATCCTGGGAAACAGTCCTGAGCAAGTGGCTCTCAGTTACCATCACTGTTACTTGGCCATGTGTCAGCTGAAGAAGCTGGAGGCCCCCAAGTTGAATAGGGATCTCTTGGAGACAACAAACCCATAAATATCTCATGGAAAGAGGTACCAGTGGTAGTGTTTCAGGCCCAGGGATGAAGATGGGGGCATGGGAAGGAAGCAGAAAGAGAAATGTTTTCTGTCATGGGCCTTTCAAATGACCATCCATAGCAAAAATCTGAAGTAAGATGTGAACATTTTCAACATCAGAAGAGCTCAGTTTAACCTCTGAGTGCATGTACCAGGCCTAAGTCCTTGGGATTTTCAGGGTTAATAATATCTGTTGTCTGTCTGTCTCTCTCTCTCTCTTTTTTTTTTTACTTCTGCCCACATAAAAGGTACAGAAGCTAAAAGGCAAGGCCACATCAATTACCTCTGAGTTTGTGGCAGCTCTCTTCCTGGGATCCCCACTTCCCAAGCTCTGAGCATTTACCCCAATTTCCCAACACCAAATTAGTCATCCAATCGAAGGTGGATTCTCTACAAGCAGCAGAGAATGCTTGGGTTGTTCACAGCAAGTGCTCCTCGAATTCTGATGTGCATACAAATCCCCTGGGGACCTTGTAAAAACGCAGGAGTTTAAATACTCTCAGCAGAGAAAAATGAGATCTACCTCTAGAACTGTACCTATACTTAAAAATTACAGGGAGAAGGTACTTCCCGCCTCCTAAAGAAAATTCTGTGTCTGCCTTCTGAGCTCCCAGGCTCATTGTGGTATGAGCTGGGGTAATGAGTCAAGGTGAGAACTGGATAAACAAGGAAAGTAGAATGATTTATGTTAAAAAGTCAGGCCCCTGGGAGAAGCAAAAACTTGATCTGGAAACTGGAGGAGCAAGGAAAAAGACAGAGAAAAGGAATTTTAGGCATTTTTGTGTGTGTGAGTACAATTAGAGAACGAAGACCACCGTTGTGTTGGACTTTTTTTAAATTTCAGGTGATAATATAGGGAAAGAGGATTTAAAGACGTTTTTGCTGAGTGATATAAATGGAGTTTTTCTTTGCTACCCCTTTGAAAGACTTCAGGATAGGTAAATCAATGTTCAACTGAGAAGGGCCAAAAACCACTCAAGATGTTTTTCTAGTAAGTTAAAAAGAAACAAACCTTTCATATCCTGAAAGGTATTTCCTCACACTCTTCTGCCTCCCACTTGTTCACATGACCTCCGGGAGCCCTTGGCAGAGTCTGTCAGGGAAAAGGCTCCTCACTGGTTCTTAGCTATAGACTCGATTCCAGGAGGGATGCTTTTTATGAAAGGAAAGTCTGTGAAAGGAGGAAGATCTGGAATTTCCTCTTGCCCCCGCATGACCTCCTCAGACACTCGGGCTATTTTATGGCAACTCTGGGAATTTCCAGTTCCAAGGCTGTGTCTAGGAAAGCACACCAGCATGTAACTGAAGGGTTTCTAAGGACACAAAGTTGCCTCAAAAACAATTTCTTTGTCTCTTTTCAAACACAGGTATTCAGAAACTTTTGCTTGCAGTTCAGATAGATTCCAAATGCATCTGGAGGTCAATCCTTGATTATTTTTGCTAAAGGATAATTGCAAAAGAGTTGGTAAATATATTTCTTACTTTTTGTTGTTGTTGAGGTACCAGGACAGGAGTTTGAACCTGGGACCTCATAGGTGGAAGGCCAGCACTCAATCACTGAACCACATCGGCTGTCTTGAGTTGGGTTTTTTTTCCCGTTTGTTTGCTTGCTGTTTGTTTTTGTTTCTCTCTAGGAGGCACCGGGAACCGAACCCGGGACCTCCTATGTGGGAGGCAGGCATTCAACTGCTTGAGCCGTATCCACCCCCGTTACTTTTTTATTGAGGTAAAATTACTTACAGTGAAATGCACAGATCTTAAGTGTACAATCTGATGAGTTTTGACAAATGTATACATCCGTACAATCAGCATCATAACCTCAATGCTCCTTTCCACTCAATCCCCACTGACCACAAGCAACCCCTATTCTGATTTCTCTCTGTTAGTTTTGTCTATTCTTGAACTTCATATAAAAGGAATCATATAGTATGTACTATTTTGTGTTTAGAATCTTTTGTTCAACATCATGTTTTTGAGATTTATCAATGTTGTGTGATTTTAATATTCTTTTTTATTGTCAAGTAGTATTCTATTGTATGATGGTATCACAAAATGTCTATTCTCTCAATAATGGGAGATTCAAATACAATGATGGGTATATGAATTGTTTCCCCTTTCTTCTTATTATTAATAAAGCTGTTATATTCTGTACAAGGCTTTTTATAGACATGTGCTTTCACTTCTCATAGATAAATACCCAGCAATGGAATTGTTGGGCCATAGGGAAGGAATATATTTAACTTTATCAAAAATTTTCAAACAATTTCCCAAAGTCATTGTATTATTTTACATTCCCACCAGTAATGGAAGAGAGTTCCAGTAGCTCCACCTTCTCTCCAACATGTCATATTGTCCGTGTTTTATCCATTCATCTAATCCAATGAGCTCTTTCATGGCAGTTTTCAATTTGTATTTTCTTGCTCATTGACAATTATATATCTTTGGAGAAATGACTGTTCAAGCTTTACCCATTTATTTATTGAGTTATTTGCCTTTCAGTGTTGATTTGTAGTTCTTTATATATTCTGGACACAAGTCTCTTGTCTGATATATATCGGTTGCAAATATCTTCTCCCAGTCCATGGCTTTTTTTTTTCTTTCTTTTTTTCTTTCATTTTCTTATAGTCTTTTGATAACCAGAAGTTTTCCAATCATTTTCTTCTATGGTTTACTGCTTTTAGTGTCCTCTCTAAGAAATCTTTGCCTATCCCCAGCCTAGGAAGCTATTTGCCTTTATTTTATTTTAGAAGAGGATATCACAATAGAGTCTACTTGTATGAAGTTATGCAATGGAATCCTTTTTTCCCCTCATTAGACCAGCACCTTTTCCCCCTTAATAGGTGGACGTCTGCTGCCACTTCTGGCTTCCTCTGTGGGAAACTAGTGTCCATATTTTGGGCTGGGGGAGGGTATGGTTTTCATGGCATGAAAAAGGAATTTGGTAAACTCTGAGGTACGGTGGATGAGAAACACATTTCCTCTGTGCTAGATGTTGAGTGAAGCACTTTACACATATTTCTCAAAAAAATGGTACAGAATCATTAATTATTGGAAAGCTGGTATAGCAGTTTGGCAGTTTGATATAGTTATGAATTCCAAAAATAGATATTGGATTATGCTTGCAAACTGGTCTGTTCATCTGGGCATGATTAAGTTACGATTAGGGCTTTGATTGGGCCACCTCAGTAGGGCATTGAGTCCTGCCCCTTGGTGGGTGGGGAATCCAAAGATAAAAGACATGGCAAAGGACAGAGTTGGAGTTTTTTGATGTTGGAGTTCTGATGCTGAGTTTTGATGCTGGAGCCCAGGGCAGTAAGCCCACACAGGAGCTTGGTCGTAAGGAAGGAGAGAAGGCTCTAGGAAAAGAGACGAGCTGTTCACCTGATAGTCTACAGCTGACCTTGTGGAGGAAACAGAGGTGCTGAGCCCAGAGAGAAACCCAAGAAGCCTGAACCCTGGCAAATGTCGGCAGCTGTCTTGCTCCAACATGTGGCAACAGACTTTGGTGAAGGAAGAAACTTGTGTTTTATGGCCTGGTAATTGTAAGCTTCTACCCCAAATAAACACCCTTTGTAAAAACCAACCAATTTCTGGCATTTTGCATTAGCACCCCTTTGGCTGACTAATACAGCCGGACAATACTTATTTCCTGAAAATTATCTCTTACAGACACATTTTACGTGGCTTTCTTCCCTTCCATTCCTCATATGCCTTGGTCCTCCTCTCTCTCTCTCTTTGTATACCAACTTCGCATGAAGCATATTCAGAATAAAACCTCATTGATTTCTACTCCTTTCATTTGAAATATGTTGAAATTTAGAGAGGAACTTGTTTGAAGTCAGCTTTTGAACCATCTCTGATATAAAGATTTCTTTAAAAAAATGAGCATAGCCTTAGCTCCTTTCTAGGAAATGTGGGTATATATAAATATTTTAAATAAAGGGAAGAAATAAGTGATTAAATAATTACATGATTGAATACATGAGCGTTTGACTGGACCCTCCTGAACTCTTAACATGCTTTTTTCTTTGCAGAGTTTTGTGACGATGATCCACCCGAGATCAGAAATGCCCGATTCAAAGCTCACACCTACAGGAAAGGCACTGTTATAAACTGTGAATGCAAGCAAGGCTTCCGCAGAAATGGATCGCCCTATATTATATGTGTGGGAAACTCTAGCCACTCTTCCTGGGAAAACAAATGTCAGTGCGCTAGTACTTGTAAGTGATTCTTTTGTAACTACCGTGGGAAAGAGGGCTATAGTGTCGTCAGCTTTTGTTCACGCAGCCCTATAGAAAAAAAAATCTCCCCCTGAAAAATTAACATCATACCCTCTACGCAGATGACTCCTAATTTCAGAGGCTCCTGGAACATGCATTCCTTAAACAAATATTTAATGAGTGTCTATTAGTTCCAAGGACTGTTCTAGGCACTGGGGATATGAGAGACACAGCCCCTGAGGAACTCTGTGTATGGAGGGGGACAGATATTACACTAATAATTATAAAACAATGAAAAATAATTATAGTGGGGACTGTCTATCTGTAAAGCTGAATTACTTATTTTGTTTTATCGTTTTCCTAAGTTCCCACATTATACCATTCATATCCTAAGCAATGAAATATATTCTAGCTCTACCCCAAATAACATGGCAGTGTGAATACCTAAGAAGTTCTCTATGCCCCTTTCCCCCAATCCCACCACCCCTTTTCCAACCTTATGGAATAAGTGGGTAGAAAAACAGAGGCAGGGAAGTGGATGTGGCTCAAGCGACTGAGCTCCTGCCTACCACATGGGAAGTCCCTAGTTTGGTTCCCAGTGCCTCCTAAGGAAGACAGCGAGCTGGCGCGATGGGCATGCAAAAAGACACAAGAAGAAAAACATAATGAGAGACACAACAAAAGCAGGGAATGGAGATGGCTCAAGCAATTAGGTACCTCCCTCCTATATCGGAGAACCTGGGTTTGGTTCGTGGTGCCTCCTAAAGAAACAAGGAAGACGAACAGACACAGCAAGTGCAAACAATGAACAGATGGGGAGAAATAAGTAAATAAAATAAATCTTAAAAAAAAAAAAAAGAAAAACAGAGGCAGAGGGAAAGGCCTTTGCTGGGAGGAAAAAGGGGAACAGAAACTCATGTTACTGATTTCTAAGCTCTTATCTATTACCAACATCTTTCACTCTGGGCTCCATAGGGCCTTTTGGGCATTACTTTGCGGGGAGAAATGTATTGTCAAGGAGAAATGCCTGGCATGGTCATTCCAGCGCCTTCCTTAGCCCTGTGTGAGAATATTGCAGAGCCTGAGGAATATCCCCCAAAGAACCTACATCCCCCCAAAAGGCTGCTGCCTCTTGTCCTCATCCTGTTAGAGCCCTTCAGATGCTGAGCTGGGGGCCGTGAGGTGGGAGCCGGTGGGGGAAAGAAGAGAATCACAGGCCCCCAGGCAGATAAGACTGTCATGGAGGAAGACAGACCCAAAGGAGGTTGTTTACTCTGAGTTTCTTTATTTCTGGACACCAAAATATGTCTTGGGAACCTTAGACCAGTGGTCCTCAGTGCTGGATGTGACTGGAATCACCAGTGGAGGTGTCTGAAATTACACCTGTTCAGGATTAATCATGACCCGATGACCCGAAATCTCTAGGGGTGGGACATGGGTAGGACGTCCAAAGTGTCACCAGAGATCTGACGCTCAGCCCGGATTGCGAACCACGGCTTCAGATATCTTCCCCAAACAAACCCCAAGCACTGAGCATCTCCTATGTGTCTAGCTCGATGCCCAGCACTATGGCAGATAAAAATGTGAGACCCCTTGGGGAGCGGGTGTAGCTCAGTGGTTGAGCACCTGCTTCCCATGTACGAGGTCCCAGGTTCAATCCCCAGTACCTCCGAAAAAAATAAATGAGACCCCTGCTTTGAGGCCTGCCCTCGAGGAGTTTACACATTAGGAGAGAAGACAGGGCTGCACATATGAAAGAACTTAAGAACAAATGAGTGCTCAGCAACTCATCACTGCTGGTGAAGGCAAGCAGGGATGGCGGGGCCACTTGTTTGGATATTGTAGGTGGAATCCCTCCCTGCAGTGGAATTTGGAATAAGTGACCCCCACGGCCCTTTCCAAATCTAAGTTTATATGATTCTATGATTTGGCTGTTGAACCCTCTCCCTTTCATCCCCAAAGCCCTGATATCAGCTCCATTTCCCCAGTCGGTCTTGTCTCCACTTTGTGCTATTAGAATGTAGTAAATAATGATAAGTTCATTTATCCTTTTGTTTTTTAACCCTGACAATGGTGCCAGAGAGCTCAATATCTTTTGCCACACCCAAACCACATATGGCCTAGAAAGTTGGAAGGGTGTGGCGCTGGGGAAGTATCTCACTGTCATTCTTATCTAGCCAAGCCCCTCCCTCACCCCAAGCTGGAATACTGATCCCCATTGGTACTGGTACCCATACACAACGCCTTGGCCAAGTGCTTCACAATAGAGAGGAAGTGGTTGGATACATTTGCTTGTCATTGCATTAAGATGGTCTCTTTCCCACTTTTTAGTTTCTGAACTATTTTAGAGAAGCAGAGAGGTTAGTACAGTGGTTCTCAACCTTTTTGTTCCATGGACCCCTTTGCCAGTCAGGTGAAAACCAGAGAGCCCTTACTAAGTTCACACTACACTGTGTATGTAGTATTTAATACATATATCACACCTGCACCAACACGTCCCCACAGGGATAATATTTTTTTGAATTTCAATTCAAGCTCACGGACCCCTTGTTAAGAACCCCTGAGTTAGTGGGTCGTTAAGTCAGCCCACTCCTAATTGCTGGCATGCCCATACCCACGCACGATGTTGACACAACTGATGGGAAGAATGGGGTCCCTTTTGGTGAGATACACAAAATCCCACCGGGAAGTCTTTCATTCCTTTCTGGGACATACTGTAGCCATAGCAATTGTGCACATGAATACCGAGAGTGACCAGAGCTGCGTGGGACACGAACAGGTCCCGCCGAGAGCGGCCAGGGCAGGAGCCGTGCTGGCTCACCTTTCTGACCCCAGCACCCGAGACACTGCCTGGTACCTCGCAGGCACCAAAGCGATGCTCATTTCGAGTGACTGCACACATGAACAGCATTTCTTTATTTTCAGCATGTGTGAAGCTATTTGCTTCATTCCACACATATTCTCTAGCCCTTAGGAACAAAGAAAAACAAGCTACACCGAAACCTGAAGAACAGAAGGAAAGGAAAACCACAGAAATGCAAAGTCAAATGCAGCCTGGGGACCAAGGAAACTTTCTAGGTAAGAGATGAGTATGGAACAGTTGTCCTCCCCCTCACCCCGAGGACCCGACCCTTCTCGGGCATGTATCTGGTAAGCTCCCCCAAGGAGCAAAGTCTACCCCACTGCCCGTGAGCGCGTACATTTCATTGACCTCGTTGTAGAACATCATGTGGGACGTGAACTATTCTGTGGCGTTGGAGGGCCGATTTCTCAGCATCTCAAACCTCATTCACAGCAGCCAACCTGGGTCCCAGGCTTCGTTTCCCTGGAGGTAACACGTACTTCGTTGGTTTGGGAGCTGGGTGAATAGAATCCAACTCAGCTCAGTTCAGAAAGCACGAGCTGGGACTAGCTGTGTGCAAGCAACTGCAGATAGTAGCTACAAATAATGTGTAGACAACAGCCCCTGCCCTCAAGGAAATGCTCTGTACTTTTCCTTTAAGTCCAATACAAGCAATTTAGCTTGACAGGTCTCAACTGTAAAATGTGTCAAGCTGGTGATTCCTAAAGGCTGCTGACAAACAGCTCCTAGCTAATGGGCTCTGGATGAGTAAGCACGTTGACTAACCCCCTGGTCTGCGCACCACTTTTTTTTTTCTTTTTTTAAAGATTTATTTTATTTACTTATCTCCCCCCACCTCGTTGTTTGTGGTCACTGTCTGCTCTCTGTGTCCATTCACTGTGTGCTCTCTGTGTCTGCTCGTCGTCTCTTTAGGAGGCACCGGGAACCGAACCCGGGACCTCCCACGTGGAAGAGAGGCGCTCAATCACCTGAGCCACCTCAGCTCCCTGGTTTGGTGTGTCTCTCACTGTCTTTCCTCTTTGTGTCTCTTTTGTTGCGTCATCTTGTTGCGTCAGCTCACCATGCTGGGTCACCTTCTCCAGGAGGCACCGGGAACCGAACCCAGGACATCCCATGTGGTAGGCAGAAGCCCAATCGCCTGAGCCACATCCGCTTCCCTTACCACTTTCTAAAATGAATGCTTCCGCTGTCGTAGCATCAGGAAGAAATAAAATCTGTTAGGAAAACCTGAGCATCTTGGCAACTGGCTGACCTCATGAGACCCTACAGTCCTATGCTAGCTTTATAATCTTACAGAGAACTCTATCATATCATATATAATCACATGTGAGACTCACAACCCAGTAAAGTTCCCCTTACTGGTGAGGAAATTGACAAATGAGATGTTGAAAGACTTGGCTAAACTCATCTAATAGGACTAGAATAAGACAACTCGGTTCCCTAAATTACATTGGTACTCTTTCTACTTAGATATTTTAAACTAGTTTGAATTTTCTCACAGCTTCCATTATTAAAAAAATAAATAAAAATAAAAGGAATAATCCAGGAACATTGTTCTAAAGAGTAACCCAGGGATATTGCTGCAACGTGGTGTTTCTATCCCTCTACAGCTCCAATTTAATAGTGAAATGGTGTTTCAAAGCCACATTTAATTACCTGTTTTGCTCTATTTTCCCCACATCACCCTCCACAATTATAGAAAGGTATCTCAAGAGGTCCATGTTTGCTGTCCTTACTGCTGAAGAGATAATCAGCTGATTCTGGCTAAGGGCTGTTTCACAGGCTGTCTTAGTTTCGATGTTTACATTTAAAAAAAAAAGCAAACTCAATTCAAACAGTTTTGAATTTTACTGGCTATAAAAGAAAATTTTATTCTGAGACTAAAACACAAGTGCAGTCATTATTTGCAAAGTGTTGCACTACAGGAGAATGCTTGGAGCAGGACTGCTCAGCCTTCTGCTAGGGCAGAGGGGCTTATGGGGTCTCTTCAGATACTTGGGATTGGGGAAGGCTGGGGGGTCAGAGGTTAGAGGGTACATGGAGTTTCACAGGTCCATATTGGGAGGAGAGGGTGGGAGATGCAAGGACAGAGAGAATTTTTATATTAAATCAGAGCAGGACATTGGGTTTCAGTTGGGAAAGTGCGTGGAAATTACCGGACATGGGGAATTTTCAGAGACCATGGCAGGGCTCATATGGGTCAACCTTCAGGCATGGCTCGATCAGAGATCAGGCTCCAGTTCTCTGAGATCCTCCAAGCTCTTCCCTCCTCAGGGCTTTAGCTTTGTTCTCCAGTCCTTCTCCCATGGTCCCAAGATGGCCACAACCAGAGAATGTGCTTCCTCACTTATCCAGAGGAAATCCCAGGTTCCCTTCATATTTCATTGGCCCAAATTGGCTCGGACCTGCCATTATCCCTAAGCTTAGACCTGTCCACCTATCAAAACCTTCATCGTCTTTCAACAGCCAGCCCAGATGCTTCCTCTTCTGCACTAGCACCAATCAAATTAGTCCCTCATCCCTCTATGTTCCTATAGCAAGAATCTGCCTCAAGTATAAAACCCACCACACTCTTCTTTCCTATGTGTTTTCTTTTTCCTTCTTGTGTCTTTCTTATGCAACTGACTGTTGGCTCCTTGCAGGAGTGCCTGGCAAAGTTCCTGGTACACAGAAGTACTCATTACATATTTGTTGAACGAAAGAATGAATGATTGTACTCATGAATCAACAAATGAACAAACAAAAGAATAAGAACCAAGGTCCAGACTCTGGGAAAAGGAACCTTGGATTCACTCACAATGCTTTCCCCAACTTCCTTCAGAATTCCCTTTCCTTCTTCCAGGTTCCTGCAGGGAACCTCCGCCTTGGGAACACGAAGCTACAGAGAGAATCTATCATTTCATGGTGGGACAGACAGTTTATTACCAGTGCCTGGAGGGATACAGGGCCCTACAGACAGGCTCTGCCTGGAGCATCTGCAAAATGAACTGCGGACAAACGAGGTGGACACGGCCCAGGCTCACATGCACAAGTGAAGAGGAGCATGGTTTGCTTCCAGGTATTGGGGTCCCTCCTTGGGTCCACTACACTGCTTTTCAACATCAGGCTGACCAAGGGGCATTCCTGACTTTACCAGCTACGTGGCCTTGGGCAAGTCACCAACTCTCCCTGAGCCTCAGTTTTTACTCATTATTAAAAAATCGACTAGATCAGGGGTTCTTAATCTTTTTTGTTCCACAGATCCCTCTGCCAGTCAGGTGAAAACCACAGACCCCTTACTAAGTCCACACTATGCTGTGTATTATTTACTAAAGAGATCACACTCACACCAACACGTCCCCACAAGAATAATGTTTTTTTTTTTATTTCAATTCAAGCTCACGGGCTCCTTGTTAAGAAGCCCTGGACTAAAGCAACTCTAAGGTCCTCTCCTCCGAAGGTCCCTCTGTATCCTGATGGGGAATAAACAGCAAGAGGCCAAAGAGGAGGAAAGAGCTTTCAAGCATTCCAAAGCACCCCAGATGTTACCTCATTGGGGATAACGCTTCCACTTTCCAGGATCTGGCAGATCCTGAAATTCCACTTCCTCCTCAAAGCTATGCAGACTTCCACTAGTTCAAAAGGGAAAGTCGAGCCTCCCGGGTGTTCCTACCTCCTACTCATAAATGCCTCATTTAGGTAGTGCTCTACTGTTAGCATGCTTCTCCTTGAAGGATTTCCTCCACCTGACCTTGGATAAAAGTGCAAACGGACAGGGAAGGAACTGCAAGGCGCCACAGGGAGGGCAGGCGGAGGAAAGGTCTGGCTACAGCCGCGGCGTAGACAACTGAGAGTAAAGCAGGGCCTGCTGCTGACCGCCCAGCCCCCTTTCTGAAGGAGCACGGCCATTCACTCACCCACTCATTCATCAGGACCACAGAGCGTGGCTGAATATCTGCCGGATGCCCGCAAATGTTTAGGTGCTGGGGCCTTAATGGCGATATCGCTCTGTCTCATACGCATATGTGTGTGATGGCTGTACTGGCATGACGTATGTGTGTAGATGCACAGTGGATGTTTGTACATGTGTGTACATGTATGGTTTGTGCGTGTGTGGTGTGTGTGTACATGTATGATGTGTGTGTGTATACAGAACCAGGGTCCTTGGTTCTGTATACACACATACCCTGCTCACAATGACTTGCAGCCTAGTTAAGAAGATAATAGGGAAGCGGGTGTGGCTCAGTGGATAGAGCCCCCGTTTACCATATGGGAGGCCCGGGTTCGCTTCCCAGCGCGGAGGGGGATAAATAAATGAAATAAATAAATCTTTAAAAAAAAAAAAAAAGAAGATAATAAACAAGCAAATAAATAATTTTTAAAATACGAATAAGATAAGTGCTTTGAAAAACAAATAGAAGGTGCTTGGGTGGCTGAGCTGGGGAAGAGACCAGTTCTGCTTGAGGTCAGTTTTTCTGTTATTTCTAGGAGTTTGATGGGGCAGGGAGAAGCAGATGTAATTCAGTCCTTGAACGTCATCCAATCCTTAGACTTGCTTTTTAAAAGGGATAGGATGAGTAAAAAAATTTTAATATAGATTCTTACTCTTCCAATCATAACATGCTCCTGTCACAACAAAATACTAGTAGTTTTGAGAGGACCTTCTGCACAGAAGTAATAAAAAGAAAAACTGCTTACATCCCAAATCTACAATCTTCTTGTAAGAAGATTCTGGGGCATCTAACTTCACCAGAAGCATCCTACCTCGAGTCCCACCTCTAAGCATTCTAACAGGGGCCCCCCAGGCTGGGTCAGTTAAACTGCACCCTGAGAGTGTTGATGCCCAGCCCTAAGAAGCCCAAGCTAACCTGCTGCGAGTTTCTAGTTCACCTGATGGTTCAACCGTAGTTTTATTATTATGACGCATTTTCTCTGACATTTTGGATTCAAAGGATGTTTCCCATGTCACAGAGGGAAACCAGGGCTGAGTAGCCAGCATAGGGAGAGAGACTGCCCCCAGTTTCCTGGAAAGTCGGGGTCAGGATTAGAATTCCCTCTCACCCTGCTTTGCTGGAGGTCACTTCCCTGCTCCCTGACATAGGGCCGTATGATGTGGCGTCCCCAAGCAGACGTGCACAGAACCAAGATTCCCACCTCAGACAGAATGTCTGGGGCCAGCGGAGGCGGCGCCAGGGGAAAGCCGTGAGCTCCCCCATCTTGAGTTTCACAGGCTTCCGCTTACTCTCTCCCCCAGGTGAGCACAAGCCAGAATCAAGCATCGAAGCTCTTCCCGAGAGTGCAACTTCCTGTTCCTTAATAACAACAGGTATGTCTGCGTCTGTGAAGATGAAAGGTGCCATTGAACCATAACTGCAAGACAGGGGCGACAACTGGCCTGAAGCAAGCCATTGTAGCGATGCCCCTGCAGCAGATGGGCTAGAAGGGACCTGGAGGTGTTAGAGACCATCACTCAATCGGCCTCCTGATCCGCAAACAGGTGCCCCAATCCCCACACGTGGGAGCAGTACGGCAGTCGGGGGAGGAGAAACCCACCACCACAGCCTCTATCTCCTCCCGGAACAGAGCCTCGCTCTTTGCAACCTGCGTGGCCCAAAGCAAGTTTCAGAAAAAAAGGAAAACTTTTCCCCTTGCTCACTTACCTCCCCTTGCTTTCACAGCCCTTCTCTCGGTCTCCTGAACCCCTAATTCAATGAGGAGCTCTAATTCTCCCAAGCCTGGTGCTTTCCTAGAATTAGCATAACCTGAGCTGCTTCTCTCTCTCTTTTTCAAAGATTTTAAAAAACCTACTGACACGGTTACAACCATGGCGACGTTCATATTTACTACAGAGTATCAGATAGCAGGTAGGTCAGGGTAGCTTCCTTTATTGACAAAATGTACCCCAAATAGAGACTGTGGAACATGTTTGGGGCTTGCTTAGTTGGTTGGGTGGGTGGGTGGTTAAGTGTGTGGTTGGTTAATTGGTTGGTTGGGCGTGTGGGTGGTTAGTTGGTTGGTTGGGTATGTGGGTGGGGTGGTTAATTGGTTGGTTGGGTGTGTGGGTGGTTGGTTTGAAACGACCCACTCCTTACACTACATAATGTTTATGAGAGTAAAGAGCTGATCTAGATGTTCACATGACTCAAAATCTCAGCAATCAGTTACACTAAGTTATAAGTGAAGCCTGAAACCAGCCCCAACCAGTTCCTCCTGAACTTACCTTAAAGGACAATACACCTTGTCAGTGTGTTGTGAGGCGTGAGGCAAGGGAGGCAGTATAATCAGGGAACACGAGAAAGACCATTCTATAAACATTACAATTGTTTCCTGGTTGGGGAGAGGTAGGGGTTAGACTTTGAGTCTACATCTGACAAAAAAAAAATAATAGCTGATTCCAGTACTTCAGGAAAGCAGCATTTGGAAAAGGTGGGCACTTTCAAGAGATGATCATGCATTTATGATTTACTTTTATGTTTCACCATTTCTTTTAACAGACCCAGGCCTCCTTAAATGAGGCCTGGTCTCTGAATCTTTCTGAAGAGCTTGCCCGTCAGCTTGCTCTCCCAGCAAGAAAAGAATGGTGGCTCTTTAGGAGAGGCATCACCCTCTTTTCCTGGGACAAAGGTTACCTCTCCACACCCCACCCATGCTAGTCCTAGTTCCTTCAGCCTCCTAAGAAATCCTGTGGGGGAGACCTGCATTCTGAGAAAGGAAAGCGGAATCTGCACACTCCGCTGCTTCGGGAAGCCCTAGCTCACCTGGGGTTTTCCTCACTTGTGGATCCAGCTTCCTGCTACCCCCAACGCCAAGCCCAGGGCACCCCTTTGCTGAGCTCCCTCTCTCTCTATTGACAGTGGCCGGCTGCAGTTTCCTGCTGATCAGTATCCTCCTTCTGGGCGGGCTCACCTGGCAGAGGAAATGGTGAGTCCTATGCTCTCCAGGAAGCACCTGTCCACACCAGCAGGTGTAGCACTTCATCAAAGGGCAGAGTAGGAAAAGCACCTGCAAGGACGAGGTGGCCCTGGCCCCACCCTTCTCTTCCCAACAATTAGAAGCTTGGGACGCAATAGATGTCCAGTTGATCCATTTCCCAAAGAGTCGATCAAAGAGCATGAAAACAGCAGGAATTTGGGAAAGCGAAGGAAACTAACATTTGTTGAGTGCCTATTATATGCCATGCTCAATGCTTTTCTTATGTACATCATGGCTATTTATCTTCCCAAAAACCTTTGCAATAGCTATAGTTTATAGAGATGAAGCAACCTGAACAAGATTGCACAGAAGAGGCTGAAACTGCAATCTGACACCAGAGCCCAAGATCTTGCTGCCCCACCCCCTGGCCAGAAGGAAACCAAGGACAGCATCTCCGTTGAGCTTCCCTACCCACCTCCTGCAGATACCACACCTAAGGCCCCTGGACCAGGAACAAAACTCACATGCAGCCTCGTAGGGTTCTCAACACTGGCTGCAGATTAGAACAACCAGGGGAGATTTTTTTAAAGTACCAATGTTTGGGTCCCAGTCAGAATCTCTGGGGGTGGTCCCCAGGCATAAGCACTTTTTAAAAATTGAGATAAATTTCATGTAACATAAAATTCACCATTTTGAAGCGTACAGTTCAGTGTTTTTTAGTATATTCCTGATGTTGTGCAACCATCAGCATTATCTAATTCTAGAACATTTCCATCACCCCATACCTCTCAATTCCCACCTCACCCCCCAATCCCCTGGCAATCACTCATCTACTTTCGGTCTCTATCTATGGATTTGCCTATTCTGGACAATTCATATAAATGGAATCACGCAATAAGTGGCCTTTGGTGACCGAGACATCAGTACTTTTTAAAAGTACTAATGCACAGCCAGGTTTGATAATCCTACACTAGGCGAGTGATTGTGAAACTTGAGCCTGCAGCAGAAACACTGGGCGGTGAGGGTGGGGTGGGAAGGGGGGCTTATTAAAGCACAGTTTGCTGGGCCCCAACGACAGAGTTTCTGAGTTAGTAGTTCTTGGGTGAGGCCCAAGAATCTGCATTTCAAACAAGGTCCTGGTTTTGTTCCAAGGACCACGCTTTGAGAACCACTGCACTAGGCTAACAGTTTTGAGAAGCAGGGATGTGCAACCATTTCACAAAAAGGCAAGTTTTGTTGACAAAAGCTACAGTTTCTTTTTTTAAACAACTTTATTCCAAATTCACAAAAATGAAAGAACAGAAAAAGGCCGCTCAACAAGCTGTGGAAACATTACTCCTAAAAAGTTCTGTCTGGGCACTTTTGTCTCATCGAATTCCAACTACTAACTCAGTTGTTCCTCTAGTGTTCAGAAAGACACACAGATGTACACAGATTAGTTAAACGACATAGTCATAATCTCCTTATTAATGAAAAAAAAAATGAAGACAAAAAAAGCTTAATCATATTCATATCTCACAAAACCAAGGCCCATATTCATTTTTTACCTTTAGAATTAATATCGTACCAACCTTGCTTTTGCTAAAAATACATTGCAATGTTGTCGTTAACTATAGTCCATAAATTACATTAGTTATATTTTTACCATGTATCAAGACATTCCTTATTGTGAAAAATTTGATTTTTACCCACAATAAAAAAAAAAAAGACATTCTTAACACACTGTAGAACATTCCTGTATTTATATTAACCACAATCCTCATTGACTTCCAAAATCATTGTTATACATTCCCAATATTATCCTCCAGCTGTCCTCCAAATAACATTAATCTTCCTAGACTACTCGTTTCAGCCACAATCATGTCCATAAATCAGTAGTGTTTATGACATTCATTATAATGTGTTGCATCAAGTCAACAACTGCATGTTTACATTTGACCTTATTAAACATCATACAGTTTTTCCCTCTCTATAGAGAGTACACTGTAGAGTCCTACTATGTCACTGCCTTGACTGTCCAGTGCGTCCCCCCCACACCCCCCACCAGAGTATGTTCCGGCTAACACTGACGTAACCCTCTACCACCCAGTAAGCCCCCAAGAAGACTCTGCTCTGCTTCCCAAAAGCCAAAGCTCTTAGTTCCTGTAGTCAGCCTGGCCAGAAAGAAAAAAAAATCTGATTTCTTCCATTGTTATACGAATCATCAGACCTGCAATATACTCCTAAAATTCCTCATGTGAATCGAAAATTCCAAATTACTGCAAAGTAAATGGTAAGCCCTCCAGGGTTATTGTTTTAGAAAGTATTCACGTAAAAGGCCGGCTACCTATTTCTCTAAGTGTCAGCTGATTTCTACGATGTTATTTTAGAGATTGCATGAGGTTAAGTATGTAAAATGCCTGAAACATTGTCGGTACCCCACACTTCTTAGAGCACCTCTTTCCTTCACTGACACGGCTTCATACTTGTCAAAGAGCTTTCCATTTGGGAGCTTAGAAAGCAAAAGCCTTCAGACACAAGGGGACAAAACCATCTGGGAGTGGTAATGGTTTGGAGTACATGTTGTAAAACAAAGAACCACCTGGAACTATGAGTTCCCATAAGGACTCCCAGAACTACAATCTTCGGGACATTCAAACCTAAATCTCAGTCTTCAGTCAAAGAGTTTTGGTCCAGTAGCCTCCCTAGAATATAATATCGTCTGATGGTGCCCTCTGGTGGCCAAGTAAAAATCCTGCATTTGAATTACTCCAAGAGCATCAATCATATCTTAGCCAAAGAGGGAATTTTTTAAGCAATTACTAGGAGCCAGGAGAGTGCTGTAACAAGCTTACACTGGCTCACGGGAACCAATTGTTAAATTTTCAGGAATTCTGCAAGCTGGCTGTTTTGCACAGGCAGACTTTAAAAATTAAATTATATAGAACAAAAGAATAAAAAAAATAAAAATAATAATTAAATTATATAAACTTACAACTAAATTAATTATATTAGAAACAATGGTCATAATACTCAACACAAATCACTTCCTAATTTTTAAAATTATATTCTGCTACTATCTTTGTTCTCAGGGTTATTTCTGTCAACCACATCTGTACGAGGGAAATACTATATGATGGTAGGCTGCTGACATCTCCTCCCAACCCCTCATTCTGTGATGTCACAATAGTAGCTTGAAATTGGCCATAGTGAGTATTTACACCATGGAAAGAGGCAACCTTTTTCAGATAGCTGGTTGTTAAACATTCACCAGGACACCACTGCTTGGAGTTTCATGGGATATAATCAGATATTCCGGTGGGATAAGTAAGGACTGCGCTAGACTAGGACAACACTGTCCAATATGGTGGCCACTGGCCACTTGTGGCTCTTATAATTTAAAATTAAATAAATTAAATACAATTAAAAGTTCAGTTCCTTGTTTGCACTAGCCACATGTTAGGTGTTCAATGATCACATGTGGGAGTGGGCTACCTTATTGGACCACACAGATATAAAACATTTCCATCAACATGGAAAGTTCTAGAAGACAGTGCTGGCTAGGAATCAGGAGTTTTCAATTGTGAAAATCACTTGGATGTTGTTATTCTTCCTGTTCTACAGCTATTTTCTTCCATAGTGATCAAAAAGCATTTCCAAAACATCTCAAAGGTGAATACAACATGGGCCTCACTCTCAGGAGCTCACAGACAAGTTGGGGAGAACCGAAAAGTAAAGACTGTCAATATGATTTGTTAAGGCCTAAGATTTGAGGTGTTGTAGGAGCAACAAGAAAGGAGACTTAACCCTACCCAGGGGACCAGAGAAGGCTGTTAGAGGAGATGGCGCCTGAAAGGACTAAGGCAGGAAATGGCTTCTAGGCAGAGGAAGCAGGAGGAAAAGTCAGGAAGTGTGAAGGAGCATAAAGCTGGGCTTGGGAGAAGTGAAGCCGTTCTGAACAGCTGGGTGCAAACTACACGAGGGCAGTGGTGGCAATAATGTTGTGGGGAGACAGTGGCCAAGTCATGGAGGGTCGGGCCGGGCTCAGGAGCTTGGACTTTATCCTGAGGGCAACAGAGAACCACAGAGCACTTTACTCAGGAGCAAATGGCGCCTTTGGCCGCCTGGATGGTCCGACTACAATACAGAGGCTGGATGTAAGGCGGTAACAGTGGGGGCATTTACAGTGGAATAAATCCACACACGAGATGATGGAAGCTTGAACTAGGTCAGTGGCTATAAATGTAAACGTAGGGAAAGAATCGAGCCATACAGAAAGGGGATAAGATTAGCAGGATTTGGTGACAGATTGAAAGAAGATGATCCAGGATGACTCCCAGGTCTAGTGTGTGTGTGATAGTGGGACCTGTGGTAACTATATCCTAGAATGAAATTTAAAGCAAGGCTATCAAACTATATACCCTTGGGGATTAGCCAGAGAGCAGAGCCCATCCTATATTCCATTCCTCAAATCCACTCAGCTTCCACATCTATAATGGTCCAGCTTGGAGGCTGACAGGGAAAAGGGAAGGCTTTCTCAGACTCTTTCTCAGATCTACTCATTGCACAATTAATTGAATGACCACAGAGGCTAGGCTTGGACAGCCAGTCTTGGCCTCTGGAGGGACAGTAAGTCCTCAACGTCAGATTTCAGCTTGTGGGAAGGTAATACTATGGGTGGGCAGGAGGTGGGGATTAAATATAGCAGGTCATACGGGGCTAAAGTGGAATGTTCTAGCCACAATGGTTTAGGGTGGGGACCGTACTTTTCTTGGTGCAGTATTATACATATGGCTATGACTTAGTTCTATCATTACAGGAGGAAGAGCAGAAGAACAATCTAGAAAACCAAGAGTGGTCAGAAGAAGTTAAGAACAGCCAACAGAAGTCACGGAGCACAAGGCAAAATAAAAAAAGTTAAACCCTCGTTCGAGAGGCAGCGCTTGTGATCCCTTGGATTTTTGAAGACTCTGAGGTCGCATCACAGAACACTAGGCAACTGCAACCCCATCTCCAACAGCTCAGTAGTACCACTAAGTGAGATCTACCTATTCCTAAGCAGCAATTCCAAGGTCACTGAAGGAAAAAGAAGCAGAACTCTTTTTCATGTATTATGTGTTTATTAACGCTTACATGACATGGACCCCTCTTCACACCATATGTAGTATAAAGAAAAGTAGCTTTCTGTTAATTTCATCCCAACTTCCCAATTTATAAGAAAACCCTAGCACTAATATAAACACACACACAGTTGCTTCCCTATGTAATTGGACCTTGTCCCTGGATCCACATGGAGCCTTTCCCAGCTTCTGGCTGACCAGTCCGTTCCCTTGATCATAGTCCTAATGGACATCCTTTAAGAACTTCGGGCTGGTGACCATGAATCATTTTGTCCTAAGTACAAGCCTTTAAACTAGTCCCCTTAGGCAAAATCTTCCATTTTGAATTTCCAAAGAACAGAAACCATGGCAGAATGACCCTTGTGCAGCACCTAATGAAGGGCAGCCAAGCCCTTGGAATTAGAGAGCTTCAATATTTGAAAGGATTTTCCTAGAGTTAATGTTGGGAACAGGATCAACGAGGTCTCAGGTAATGAATTATACTTACCAAAAGGATACTAATACATCCTAAAAAAAGAAGAGCAAAGTTGGAGGACTCACGCTACCTGAACTTGAAGTGTATTATAAAGCTACAGTGGTCAAAATAGCATGGTATTGGCATAAAGACAGACACATTGATCAATGGAATTGAATTGAGAGTTCAGAAATAGACCTTCACCACTATGGTCAACTGATTTTCTATAAGCCTACCAAGTCGACTTTTCTGAGACAGAAAAATCTCTCCAACAAATGGTGCTGGGAGAACTGGATATCCATAACCAAAAGAATTAAAGAGGACCCCTATCTCACTCCCTATACAAGAATCAACTCAAAATGGATCAAAGACCTAAGCATAAAAACCAGGACCATAAAACTTCTGGAAGATAACATAGGGAAACATCTTCAAGATGTTGTAGTAGGTGGGGGGTCCCACTGCTGGTGGGAATACAGAATGGTACAGCCACTGTGGAAGTCTGTTTGGTGGCTCCTAAGGAAGTTAGATATAGATCTACCATGTGACCCAGCAATACCTCTACTAGGAATATACCCAGAAGAACTGAGAGCAGTGACACAAACAACTACACACCGATGTTCATAGCGATGTTATTCACAATTGCCAAAAGATGGAAACAACCCAGGTGTCCATCAGCTGACGAATGGATAAACAAACTGTGATATATACATACAATGGAATACTATTCAGCTGTAAGAAGAAATGAAGTCATGAAGCATGACTTGGATGAACCTGGAGGACATTATGTTGAGTGAATCAAGCCAGGCACAAAAGGACAAATAGTGTACGACTCTGCTATTATGAACTAAATATAATAAGCAAACCTATGGAGTTAATAGCTAGAATATAAGTCACCAGAGAAAAGAATGTGGTTACAGAATGGAAAGCTGAGGTTTAATCTGTACAGAATTGGTAAAAAGTTGTTTGTAAAATGTTTGGAAATGAATAGAAATGGTGAAAGCACATCATAGGATTTGTAATTAGTTGTGCTAACATATGGGTATAATAGTGGTTTGTTTTTCATTGTTTGTTTCTTTTGGAGGGGGTAATGAAAATGCTCTAATATTGACTGAAATGATGAATGCACAACTTGGTGATTATACCAAATGCCATTATTGTACACTTTAGATAAACATGTGGTTTACGAACAAAAAAAAAAATAGGGTGGGTTAGGGAGAAAATACACCAAATGTAAGATACACACTATAGTTCGTAGTAATTCTTTGGTGATG
>JAQZBX010036079.1:0-24325 GCA_029593785.1 Cabassous unicinctus
ACTCACCCCCATCCCCAAAGCTGGAATTTAAGAATTATGTCTTTATCAACTGGTTTCCAATTGTTTGTTTGTCTGTTTGCAAAACTAAGAGATGATGAACAGATCAGTTGTTGCAGGGGCTTGGGGAGGTAGGTGGAAGTTTGAATGGGTGAAACATTGGGGAATTTTTAGGTAGTGAAACTATTCTGTATTACACTGTAATGGTGAATACAATATATTAAGCATTTGTTGAAATCCATAAAACTTTATGGCACAGAGTAAACCTTAATGTATGCAAATTAACAAAAAATTATTTAGAAGGTCAGTGGATCCCAAGATGAAATGGGTAGAATGTGAAATAACCTTACCGAAGGATGAGGGGGTAAAAGGTACAAACCTCAATAACTTTGGAAATGAGTTGGGTCTGTAAGACTCAAGGGAAAAGAAACAGAACATAAGGGAAGCAGATGTGGCTCAACCAGTTGGGCTCCCACCTACCACATGGGAGGTCCCAGGTTCGGGTCCCAGTGCCTCCTAAAGAAGACAAGCAGATGCCGCACTCACTGCAATGAGCTAGATGCCACACCTGCTGCAACGAGCAGATGCCACAAGCCAGCAGATGCCACAACCCGTGGGGAGCAGATGTGGCTCAGTCTGTTGGGCACTCGCCTCTCATGTGGGAGGTCCTGGGTTCAGTTCCCAGTGCCTCCTGGAGAAGGTGAGTAAACAATGAGCAGGCAGATGAGAGAACCATTTGGGGGAGGAGGGGATAAATAACAAAATAAAAATATAAATAAAGTAAAAAAAAAAAAAAAGAACATAAGGTTGTTTTCCATAGAAGTATAGGCTAATAATTCTGAATCTGCTATACACATATACTGGAATTGAGCAATTAAGTAGATGGAGGGCAGATGGCGGGAGCCAGATTTCTCACTGTTAGAGTGAGAAGCTAGAGATAAGCAAGGGGAGAGGGCTATAATGACCCATGTGGTAAAGGATTACAGTTGAAGATATCAGTATGAACTCATGTTAAGCTTAATTTTGAAACAAAGGCTTATATGTAGAAATATTTACAGATTTATTTTTTACATGGTTTGTATACAAAATCATCTGGGAAGCATCTATGAAGACAGAATCCATAAACTCTGATTCCAAAGTTTGTAGAGGGATCAGGAATTACCTACAATTTTGAGAGAATCTGCAACCAGACAGGTGAAATATTATCATGGTTGAAACTTGAAATAATTTTTTGGTAAACAAAGAGAGTGGACAATATAAAAGAGCTGCTTATGGAGTTTCAATGGGAAATGTCATGGCAAGTCCCAATAATAAACATTTTGAGCTTGGGGGATGTTTGTAATATAATTTCAAAGCTATTATTAGTGAGTGTTCCTATGATGAGTATCGCAGCATCTTTTTTTGAATTAAATTTTTTTTGAGAGTTGATCAACCATTTCTCCTTAGAGCCCAAAGCCATTCAAAGTAAATCCCATTATAGTGCAGGGTTCATTGCCCCCCTGGTGTATGTGGACCAAGGACATTTTCTGGTCAAGAATTCATTCAGTAGCTGTCATATCCACACAGGAAATGGCTGTGACCTTTCTGGCCCATTTGACAGGTGGCACAGAGCCAGGCCCTCCAACTGCAAGGCACAGATGACGGCATGCTTTTCTCCTGGGGCATGCTGGTACTCATGTTGTTTAGTCACATGCAGCAGGTCTGGAGCTGAATGCCATTCAAAATATCAGAAAGGCAGAAAAGCTGTGCTGCTAGGACAGGAGAAATTCTCAGCAAGAAGCAATGTTGAGAGCTGGCTGGTTTTTAAATGAATGTACATTCACTTCTAGAAATGATAGTTCCTTGTCTGTTCCTTTTGACCACCTCAAACTCCTACCCCAAACACTAATTTTGATTTGTAAAAATGACAGGATCCATTAAAAAAAAGTCATTATCTGTCTTCTCTGCTCTATATTATATACAGAAACGTGAGCCTCAGTCCCTAACTTAAGAAAGCTTACAATCCAATTAGAGTACCAGCACTGTGTCCTATAGATGACACCTGATGCCTGCACTTAGCAATGTTATCTCTATTTTGACCCAGGTCAGGTCAGGCTCACATCTCCTTTGCTACTGAAGCATATCTCCTACACTAATCTCTCTCTCTCTCTCTCCCTCTCTAACACTCACTATGTGCAAATACACACACACACACACACACACACACACACACACACACAGGTTACCTACTTTCAATTGTACCAAGCATTTTGTTAGTTTAGTCACATTGCTCAATATTCAGTGATTAGTGAGGGGTCATATTGCACACTGCATGAATTGCCACTGCCTCTAATTGTCTTCCCAGTTGACTTTGTCCTTTCTCTCTCTCCACTCTCTTCAGCTTTCCCTTTCAGAAACAAAATAAATTATTTTCCCAAGCATAGCAATGCAGTTAGATGTGTATGCCATCAAATTTTAACCTCTACCTCAACTAACTTATATTTCTTTGAAAGTAATACAGTTCTCTTTTCCAGATGAAATCTGGTGAATTGAAATTTTCTCCATTTCTTACTTCTGAAACAACATGGAAAAACACACATGATTATAAATAATTGCCAAATTTCATGGTGCAAGGAAAGTATTATGCAGATGTTAAGGGATAGAGAAGATAAGTGGTGGCTGGGGGATTTAAGGACTTGCTGAAATGTCCTTCCAGTGTGCTCCAGAGCATTTTGTGATTAAAGGAATCAAAGCTCATACTATACTTTATTATAATTGTTGCTTAAATTGGCTCTATCCCTCATTAGAACTCTAAGCACACTGAGTGCAGACACTGTTTCTATTTTGTATCACCAACACTGAGAACAGTATTCCATGAAATATAGGGATACAATCAATTTTAAACTGAAGGGATGGCTTGATATGAGCCTTGAAAGATTCATAGAATTTAGGTGAGTGGAGGTAAAAAGTTAAGATTTTTCTCAGCAAGAAGAAAAAATTATTCAATTCCTAGAGATTTTAATGACAGAAAAAAACAGATAAAGAGGTAGGCAAATACTGAACAATAATTATGTATAATCAGAAAATGGTCAGAAGAAGAGGAACTTGAAAGCCTGTTGTAGTAGGTTAGATTTAGTGCTACAGAAAAAGAGAACTGTTGTGTACTGAGCACAGTGATGAAATAAAGTGGTATTTTACAAGGTTACATCCGATCACCTTAAACAGTGTGCCTAACTTAAGGGTCCCTTCTGTCCCTTACCTATTCTGAGTGTCATAATGTATGTGGATTTTTCATATTAAATCAGAATTGCTTTCATTTACTTTTTCTCTTCCGTTTCTTTCTCTGTCTCTCTCGCCCCATCCCCACTCTACTAAATATATCTGGCATAGACCTATCCTATTGAGTGGAAAACATCTGAAAGACTCATATAGAAAAATCTTTAGGATATTAATATATAGACCCTCCTGAGGTGATCTGCAAAATCATTAGAAGCAAAGACAAAAGCTTAACGCATAGGATTTACTACTGGGGCAATTCCAATAATAGCACTGGGTTTAGAACATTGTGACTGGAGAGGCAGGTAGGTTGGACTTCAGAATACATCTCAAACCACACATCATAAATATTAGGTTAATATTTATTAATAAGGTTGGACTTTTTGCCAGCAAAGAGAGAATTGAGCCTTAAACGTTTATATCACACAAATCTCTGATGGATATCACCCTTCTTGTTTTAAGTACCCTGTAGAGACAGGATGGATCTCCCTTCAAATCTTGGTACTGATGTTGAGACTGACGTCACGACACCCACACCAAGAAAGTGTGAGTAATATTTACTACTTACATAACATGGCTCTCTGATGAAAGCAAGGCAGCCCTCCGCAGCTAGTTCAAAAATGGCTTGAGAGAGAAGGGGTAGGGCCAAGGTGAATGTTCTCCCAGAAGGGCAGGGGCTTGAATGGTTTGAACCTTCCATCCAGCACCAAAGGAAGGAGCACTGGGCTTGCTTAGCAGCTTGCCCAGATGTGGAGCAAACAGGGAAAAGGGAGCAACGAGGCTGAAAAGATGTCAGAAGTCAAACATAAAAATGGAAGCAGGCTCTTTATTATTATACTTCCATAGTTTAAATTAGTTTGTTTAAATTGTCTCAGTATGGATCCAAGATTCACAGTAGATTAAAAAAGGAAGAAAGAGAAATAAATAAATGAAGGAAGGAAGGAAAGAAGAAAAGAAGGACGAATTATTTATCTTTTCCCAGATATCTTTATATAATATGATATTAGCATGCGTATTATAATAGCGAATTGGCCTTATAGCACCAGCCGTATGATTAATTCTCCCATATCATTCCACTGTAAACAATAGCAATCTCATTTCTATGGTCAGAGATTGGTTTGGAAAGAGGCATGAGATGGTATCATGGCCAGAGAGACTTGAGGGAAGCCTACTGGGGAGTTTTGGGTAGGGTTTCCTCACTACAAAAAAGAAAACCATGAGAATAGATGTTTTTTTTCTTTATCTGATAGTTGTCAAGCCAGAAATCATTTGGGCAAAAACTAATTGAGTACAAATCAAAATTTTCAGCATTCAATCTTAAATAAACAAGATAGTAGTATGTCATCGTCCAAGAATGTTGGCCTTGGTATGAAAGATCTGGATTCGAGCCTTTGTTCTTGAGCAAATAATTTAGTCATTTTGAAAATCAGTTTCCTCATCCATCAGTTGTGAATGTTAATACTCACCAGATATACTTTGTAGGCCTATTGTAGTAATCAAGTGAGTTATTTCAGAAATTAAGCTATCTTTAATGAGAACTTGTTATAGCCAAGATGTTATACTACTGGGTAAAAGAAGACTGTTAGTAAATTCTAACAGAGATAATATCTCTGCCTTAACACTGTTCATAGTGTAATTTAAGTAAGCCTATATACATATAAAGATGTGTGTTTTTATGTATTTTATATCCATTTTATTCACCATAATTTTACTGAGCCCCCACCATGAGAAAATTATTATTTTAGGTGCTGGGGATTCAAAAATAAGAAGACATGATTCCTGTGGTGGTGCATACTCCATCAATATTTTTGGATATTTTATTATGAATAAGTGTAAGAATCCCTTCAACTATAAGAAGCAGAAGACCCCACGAATAAATGATTAATAAAGATATTTAATTATTGCAACAACAAGCAGCTAGGATATAGGATTAATAATTTCATCAAAGCCACAGCCCTTTTTCTTTTCAAATGTCAGCTCTAAAGGAAACTGGGCAAGCTTGTATCTGGCACAGGGAAAAAGGTTTAGGCAAATCATGAGTCATTGCTGGGGACTGGAAACATTGTTGCTCCAAGCAAATTTGACCACAAAAAATAGAAATAGCTGGTAGGTAGGCAACTAAAGGTATCTGCCACCATATCTGGGTCTATTTTGTGTTATTATTTAAAGGTAACATAATGACATCTTAATTTCTGTGAGACATTTATTTTGCATTGGGAAGAAACATCCTTGTGTCATAAAGTTTCTAGCTTGTGATTTTCAAGTATATATATTTGTGATTTTCATATGTGGTGTTTTTTCAATCTTCATCTTTATATGTTTAAATATTTTCTTTAAATTGGCTTAACTTAAACTTGGAAGGAAATCTAACTTAAAACCTTTCTAAGTTTAACTCCTATTTACCTTTGGAATTAACTGTATATTCCTGAAGGACCTATCCATGGTGCTGGCTGGGTCCATCTGTAACAACCCAATAGAACACCTTCTCAATTCATACACCGTACCTTAAAAAGGCATAAATTAATCTAAAATCCACTACATCTCAGTATCAAAAACAAAACTATTTTGCATTTTTGCAGACCTTTATAGTTTTTACAGAGTGTTTTATAGCTCACTTTACCCACAAAACATCTCTATGAGGTTAAGTGGGAGATGTGTTTTTCATTTAGGGGTGAGGGAACTGAAACAAAGACCTCTGAAAGTCTTCTCCAAGGACACACATACATATCAGTGTCAGGCTAAGGACACTCATGCCAGTCTTCTGACTTCACTGCTCATTCCATGCTAAACCAACAACACTCTACACAAAGTAAATGGTTCCCACCAATGTATCTCATTTGAATGGGGTCTTCATTATAAAAATATACACCCTGAATATGTAGAATCATAATGCATTCCAGCTATCATTACTTAGGAACTGTATGAAACCCATAATTATATATTATGTAATTCATAAGCACATCCATTCTTCTTCCAGAGTTTTAATGAACTCAGCCATGTATTCTGACACTAATTGGATGGGAATTTAGTGTCTTTGTCTCATCTTCATATTCCTAAAGCAACCATGATTAAGCTGTTCAGATAGAATTAAATGTAGATAAAAATAAACCTGCTTACAAATGCATGTTATTTTCTAGATCAATATATCCAGGGATTATTTCAGCCAAGACTATATTCAATATGGTTCAGATAAAGGAAACTAGGTAGCAATCAAAGTTTGCAACTATATTTGACCTTCCTGGAAGTTGGCATTCAAGGAGTTGAGGTACAACGTATTCTTTAGAATTGAGAAGCCATTTGATGGAGTACTATGAATCCATTAAAAAGGATGTTTGCCAAAATATTACAATGGCAAAAAGTAAAGGTCATGAAAAACGGCAAGGAAAATTAGGAAATATAATCATACAACCATATAAAAGACTAGAATGTTAACAGTGCTTATCTCTGAGTGGGATTATGGAGGATCTTAATTTTTGTCTTTTTTGGGTCAGTATTTTCCAAATTTTGCATACTGAAAACATATCAGTATATATAAAATACCTTTTCAGAGCAAAAGTGAGTGCTTTCAAGAGGGAAAAGTTAAACAAATCTCACTCATAGTCATATTTTTTCAACTCAATGTCTTATATATGATACCTTTGATTATATCCCCAAAGTGGAGCTCTAATCCTTCAAAAATCTCCCATAAAAAGTAAAGTAAGCCCTCTTTTTTTGTGTCTGCCTTTAGCTTAGAAAAGTTTAAGTATTAAGCTCCTCCTTGAGTTGCCTAGCTTCACTAAAATTGGCCAAGGATTTAAGCTAACAAACAAAAGATTTCCATTCCCCAAGGCAATTCCTTGTTTGCTCACATCAGGATAGATCATTAGAGATGATGGATTTGCAAACCATTTCTCAGTATACTGTGATTTTCTTTGGGACGTGGATCACTACTATTAAAAATAATATTAAATTATGTCATACAAAAAGCAACGTGTAATCAGTGCCTCCTAGGAGGTTGGGGTTGGTGAGGAACTTGCACTTAGGAAGTTTAGAAGTCTCATTCCTGATGTCATAATTGTTAGTAAGGAAAACTGTCATTAGTATTTTCTCTTAAAAATCATTCTTTCTTTAAAGATCTGGTTTAATGATGCACATGCTTATCTAGTTTCTCTTGTAAGATAATTTACTCACTGAACATTCTTTTTAAGATTTTCAGAAAATATGTAGTTGCTCTAGCAAGGGTAGAAAGGGACACCGAATACTAGAGAATTTCATACCTAAGCAAACAGAGCAGGTGGCTATTACGGAGATAGACATGAACATAACCCTTCATTCCCATAATAGCTTTGGCTGAGCTAGCACTCTTTTGCACTGTACAAGGTCTTTAAATGTTGATTCTTATGAATCACTCCAATTTGGAATGAGTGGGTGGCAGCTGTTCTCTGCATTTTACATGCAGGGAAACCCCACAGAGAAGCACCAAAAGGCAGTCCTTCATTTCCAGTGTCAAGTAAAAGTCAGTAGCAAAGTCTACAAGTGTGGAAAGATGCCCAACTCTTTCTTTATGCTAGATATACTTAGATTTCAAGGTTACCTTTTACAAACAGGGGCTTCAAACTAAATTTGTTGTCATACACACACACACACACACACACACACACACACATTGCAGAGAATGAATACTAAAATACTTATATTTTGCATTTAGATGAGACATTATGAAAGGAAAGAGTACAGTCCTGTAAGGCCACCAAGGTAAACATAAATAGCAGTATTGGTTCCTTGGCAAGAAATGATTAGAACTTGAAAAAACATCTGAAAAGGAGAACCTCACTAGCTGCCACACCAGCAAATACCAGGACTAGGTTTAATGACCGGATGGCAACCAATAAATTTCTAAACTTAGGAGAGAGATGGTTCTGATTTTTCTCTTACATTTCATACAACTAACAGGATTTTAGAATGTGCAGGCTTGAGCTTTATCCTTTGACATTTAAGTCTAAAATCTCAAATTTCTGAAGATCTTAAAGGAAATAAAGTCTTATATAGAAGTTATATTCTTGAGTAACCTACCCATTTTGATAAGCTTAGCTCTATGGGAATTCTTCAGGGAAATAAAAGAAAAAAATGTTGCATTATATTCAAATTGTCAAAAATAAGAACAAGGTATGAGTTTTTAAATAACCATAGAAATCAATCTTCCGTTGCAATTTTAACAATTAATTAGTATCAAGATTTGCCTAGCTCCTTCAAATAGGCAGCTGTTTCAGCATTTGTAGCCCTCTTTATTAAAGCATGAAGGCTATTACCCAAGTATTTTTTTCATAAATTGACTCTGATAGATCCTAGAATTCCATTAGCAAACAGTGTGATCATTTGCTTTCCAAGAAACTCAGCATTTTAAAAGCTTTATGCTTTTCTTAGAGTAAAATATTTGATCTCTAAATAGAAGCTAGGAGGTTGCAGGTTTTTCTCGAATATATCTGGATAAGAGAACCCATTCCCTTCTACTGGGCTTATCCTCTTCCCACTGTTGTCAAATAGAGCATAACTTTCCATCCAAATAAAATCTGCAGTCTCAAACTGAGCAAGGCCAATTACCATATACACGTTTTCTACACTTTGTGTCATGAAAAATGTTTTATATCAATTGCTTTTAATTCAGATAGTAGGTTTAATGTAAAGACTAAATCTTGGGTTTTGTATGATTGTATTGCTTAATAGCCATGGCATTTCTAAATCATTCTCTCTTCTATTGAGGTACAAAGCATATCAAAAACTTTCTTTCCTGTACAGAAATGCAATCAGTGAACAGCAAAGGACTCCCTTTTCACCCGTACCACCAGAACTACCACCAGACTGAACAGGAGTAGAAATTCCCCTAAAATGCCTTCTTCATTCTTTGGCATTCAGCAAATAGCCATGATGTCCATTAAAATCATTCACTTCTGTAATGCCAGAAATAGCCATATAATTTAGTAATGAAAATTACTGTTCCAGAAAGATGGAAAAAGAATTTCTTTTTATATTTACATTAAAATAAAATTAGGTAGGAGGGGGGTAAGATGGTGGCAGATTAAGGAGCTCCAAGAGTCAGCTTATCCTACAGGGCAGTTAGTAATCACCCAGAGCTATCTAGAGCACCTGTTTGGGGGCCCCAGGAGACCAGAAGACCATCCTGCAACATCTTTGAAAGTATGGAAGGAGGAGACTGCCCATCTGCAGAGAAGATTCATGAGTAGAGCACTCCATGCTGCAGAGGCTGGTGCCCATCTTCCACTGGTGGCACAAGCCACCTCAGGAGCTATTCCATGGCTGGAGGTGGAAGCTCCACTTTCCAAAAACAGGGGAGGAAGACATGATGTGGCACCAAACTTCAGCTACAGATTAGTAAATTCGGCTGGCTAAAGTATAATACTAAGAACAGCTAGAGTTTGAAACTGTCCGAGTCATAAAGAGGCCAGTAGCTGCCATTCTGACTCTGGCCCTGGCATGAGGGAAAGTGGGGCTGACTGAAAATCACAGTGAAGCTAGGGACCAGCTTCTTTCCACCCAGGTCAGATTGCAGCCCTAGCTTAAGCTCCAGTCCCACCTCCAGCAGTGAGGAAGCTGGGGGGACCTGAACCAGGCTCTCCAGGCAACTGTAAGTGCTTTTGGCCAGCATAGACTGAATAGTAGGACACCTGGGGCTCCATCCCTGCACCCCAATAGGATAGGAAAGGAGCTGGGTTTCCTCGGTCTCTCCAGGCAACTGCAGGCATTGTCAGCCCACATGAACTGATTTGTTGGGTATCTTCAATTCCATCTCCACCTCTGCTCCTTTCCATAGGGTAGGAGAGGGCTGGTGTTTCCTTAGCCTCTCAGGGCAATTGTAGGTGCTTTTGGCCCACACAGACTGAATAGTCAGACACCTGTAGCTCCATCCCCACCCTCAAGTAGGATAGGAGGGGAGCTGGGTTTCCTCAGCCTTTCTGGGTAACAGCAGGCACTTTTGGCCTGCACAGCCTGGACTGGTGGATACTTGTGGATCCACCCCCACTTCCCAATAGGAAAGGAGAAGGCTTGTGTTTCCACAGCCTTTCCAGGCAATGGAAGGCACTTTTGGCCTGCATAGACTGAACTGTTCGGTGCCTGTGGATCCACCCCCGACCCCAAACAGGATAAGAGGGGTCTGGTGTCTCCACAGCCTCTCTGGCCAACAGTGGGTACTTTTGGCCTACAGGGACTGAACTGTTGGGTACCTGTGGATCCACTCCCATCCCCTAATAGGACAGGAGGGAACTGGTGTTTCCTCAGCCTCTCTGGGCAATGGCAAGTACTCTCGGCCTACGTGGACTGAACTGGTGGTTGTCGGTGGTTCCATTACCACCCCCTAAAACAGAAGGGACAGTACTCCCTCAGCCTCTCAGGGCAACTGCAGGTATATTCGGCCCACACAGATTAGATTGTTGGACACTCCAGAAGGTTCATCCACAACCCTGATGGGTGAGGGGACGGCAGTACTACCTTAGTCTAACTGGGCAACTACAGTCATTTTGGACCTGCACGACATAGATTGCTACACAACTCCAGCTCCATTCCCACCCAAGGTAGGGGAGGAAGGGGTGTGACGCTTCATCAGTCTCTCCAGGCAGCTACAGACAGTCTTATCCTGCTACTACACATGGCTGCAGCTCTGTCCCTACCACTGGTAAAGGAGAAAGGTGGGAGAAGCTTCATCAATTCCTGGGGCAATGTGGGCAGGTTCAGTCACCATAGCGTACAGCACCAACTACAACCCCGGCTCCTACTATGCAACCAGCAAGGGATAAAAGACAAGAAAGCCCTAAGCTAAAGAGAGAAACTGAGCCCAGAATAAATACATTTAGTAAGGCAGATGCCAAGACACCAAAAAAATTTACAATCCATTCCAAGAAACAAGAAGGATAAGCCTCCAGATGACAAAGGAATTGAGACAACTAATCATAGATATTCAAACAAATCTCCTTAACAAATTCAATGATATGGCTAAAGAGATAAAGGATATTAAGAAGGCTCTGGGTGAGCACAAAGAAGAATTTGAAAGCATACATAGAAAAATAACAGATCTTATGGGAATGAGAGGCACAATAAATGAAATAAAAAATACACTGGAGGCATACAACAGAAGATTTAAGGAGGCAGAAGAAAGGATTGGTAAGCTTGAAGATGTGGCCTCCAAAAATGAACATTCAAAAGAACAGATGAAGAAAAGAATGGAAAATTTTGAACAGGGTCTCAGGGAACTAAACAACAGCAAGAGACATGCAAACATGTGTGTCATGGGTGTCCCAGAAGGAGAAGAGAGGGGAAAGGGGACAGAAGGAATATATGAAGAAGTAATGGTAGAAAATTTCCCAACACTATTGAAGGACATAGATATCCATGTCCAAGAAGCACAAAGTACTCCCATCTGAATAAATCCAAATAGACCAACTCTGAGACACATGCTAATCAAATGTTAAAGACAAAGAGAATTCTGACAACAGCAAGAGAAAAGCAATGCATAACACATAAGGGATACCCAACAGGATTAAATGACAATTTCTTATCAGAAACCATGGAAGCAAGAAGGCAATGGTATGATATATTTAATATACTGCAAGAGAAAAACTGCTAGCCAAGAATTTTATATCCAGCAAGATTGTCTTTCAAAAATGAGGGTGAGTTTAGAATATTCACAGATAAACAGAAACTGAGAGAGTTTATATCAAAGAGACTGGCTTTGCAAGAAATGCTCAAGGGAGTGTTATAGCCTGAAAAGACAGGAGAGAGAGGCTTGTAAGAGAGTCTAGAAATGATGACTGTATCAGTAACAGTAACTAAAAGTGTCAAAGGAGTGGTGAAAATAAAATGACCGATAAAACGCAAAGGTCAAAATGGGTGAAATAAGAACTGTCTTTACAGTAATAACATTGAATGTTAATGGATTAAACTCCCCAGTCAAAAGACACAGACTGGCAGAATGGATAAGAAAATATGAGCCATCTATATGTTGTCTGCAAGAGATGCTCTTTAGGCCCAAGGATGCCAATAGATTGAAAATGAAAGGTGGAAAAATATATTCCACATACACATTAGCAAAAAAAAAAAAAAAAGCTGGGGTAGCAACATTTATATTGAATGAAATAGACTTTTAAAGCAAATCTGTTATTAGAGACAAGGAAGGACATTACATATTAATAAAAGGGGTGACTCACTGGGAAGAAATAACAAACATAAATGCATATGCACCTAATCAGGATGCCTCAAGATACATGAGGCAAACACTGGCAAAAGTGAAGGGAGAAATAGACATCTGTACAATAATACTTGGAGACTTCAACACACCACTCTCAACACTGGATTGAAAATCTGGGCAGATGATCAGTAAAGAAACAGAGAGCTTGAATAATATGATAAATGGACAAAACCTAATAGACATGTACAGAACACTGCACCCCAAAACAGCAGGATATACATTCTTTTCAAGTGTTCATGGATCATTCTTCAGGATAGACCATATATTTGGTCACAAAGCATATCTCAATAAATTCAACAAGATCAAAATCATACAAAGCACTTTCTATCATCATAATGGAATAAAGTTGGAAATCAACAAGAGGCAGAAAAAAGGAAAAATCACATATACATGGAGATCAAACAACACACTCTTAAATAATCAGTGGGTCAAAGAAAAAATTTCAAGAGAAATCAATAAATATCTTGGATGAATGACAATGAGAAAAAAACATATCAGAACCTATTGGATGCAGCAAAGGCAGTGCTGAGAGGGAAATTTATAGCCCTCAATGCTTACATTAAAAAAGAAGGAAGAATTAAAATCAATGACCTAACTACACAGCTGGAGGAACTAAAAAAAGGACAGCAAACTAATCCCAAAGCAAATTGAAGGAATGAAATAACAAAGATCACGCAGAAATAAATGAAATTGAGAACAAAAAAAAAAAGAAAGAAAGAAAGAGAGAATTAACGAAACCAAAAGTTGTTTCTTTGAGAAGATTAACAAAATCGACAAACCCTTAGCTAGACTAACAAAGAAAAGAAGAGAGAAGATGCAAATAAGTCAAATAACAAATGAAAACAGGATCATTACTACTGACCCCACAGAAATAAAAGAGATCATGAGATGATACTATGAATAACAGTATGTCAAAAAACTAGACAATGTAGATGAAATGGAAAAATTCCTAGGAATGTACGAACAACCTACACTGACCCTAAAAGAACTAGAAGACCTCAACAATTCAATCACAAGTCTAAAGATTGAAACAGTCATCAAACAACTCCCCAAAATGAAAAGCCCAGGACCAAATGGTTTCACAGGTGAGTTCTACCAAGCATTCAGAGAAGATTTAATACCAATCTTACTCAAGCTCTTCCAAAAATTTGAACAATTGAACAACATTACTAAACTCATTCTGTGAAACTGTCACCTTAATACCAAAGCCAGATAAAGATATTATGAAAAAAGAAAATTACAGACCCATTTCTCTAATGAATAAGGATGTAAAAATCCTCAATAAAATACTTGCTAATCAAATCCGACAACACATTAAAAGAATTATTCATCATGATCAAGTGGATTTACTACCAAACATGCAAGGGTGGTTCAACACAAGAAAATCAATCAGTGTAATACACCACATTAATAAATCAGAGAAGAAAAATCACAAAAGGCATTTGACAAAATACAGCATCCATTCTTGATAAAAGTACTACAAAAGATAGGAATTGAAGGAAACTTTCTCAACTTGATAAAAGCCACATATGAAAAACCCACAGCTAATAGTATACTCAATGGTGAAAGACTGAAAGCTTTCCCATTGAGATCATGGACAAGACAAGTGTTGATGTTCTGGAACTAGGTCTATGAAAACGGTGCCGCGGATGAAAAAAGATGAGAAAGAAACAAGAGATAGCCGGGATCAGGGGACCCTCCTTCCAAAGGGAGGAGAGTGCCGCTGCGTAAAACATTGTGGCTTTTATTTAGCTTTAGAACAAAGAAAACACGTGTGTGCATGTGCAAGGGCAATAGATAGGTGACAGGCTACACGTTACTAAAGTCAGCAAGTCTTTAGGGTTAATGGTTCAGTTCTTCTTACATTATTGCACATAACAGACCTTGTTAATCATTATCTGACATATACTAAATATACTCCTAGAAGCACAGAATGCTTCTCCACCAGGCTCCTACCAGATCTTATCTTAGTGTCTTGAGACTAGAGATGCCTGTCCCATACATACCAAGGAGGCCTGCTTTCTGTCAGTAGTCATAGCCTTTAATTGAAGTCCTTCAATAAGGATGCCCACTGTCACCACTGTTGTTCAAAAGTGGTTTTCAAAGGTAGGAATAGAAGGAAAATTCCTCAGTATGATGAAAAGTATATAAGAAAAACCCACAGCCAATATTGTACTCAATGGGGAACTGTTGAAAGCTTTCCTTCTAAGATCAAGAACAAGACAAGGATGCCCACTGTCACCATTGCTATCCAACATTGTGCTAGAGGTTCTAGCTAAAGCAAACAGGCAAGAAAAATAAAAGACATTCAAATCAGAAAGGAAGAAGCAAAACTTTCACTATTCACAGATGATATGATTGTATATCTAGAAAGTCCCCCAAAAATCTACAACAAAGATGATAGAGCTAATAAATTATTTCAGTAGAGTGTCAGAATACAAGATCAATATGCAAAAATCAGTAGTGTCTCTATACAATTGTAATCTGCAATCTGAGGAGAAAGTCACGAAAAAATTCCATTTATAATAGAAATTAAAGGGACCAAATATTTAGGAATAAACTTAACCAAGGATGTAAAGCACTTGAATTCAGAAAACTACAATGCACTGCTAAAAGAAATCATAAAAGACCTAAATAATTGGAAGAACATTCCATGCTCATGGATTGGAAGACTAAATATCATTAAGATGCCAATTCTAACCAAATTCATATACAGATTCAAGGCAATTCCAATAAAAATTCCACAAGCAGTTTTTAAACAAATGAAAAACACAATTATCAAATTTATTTGGAAGGGCAGATGGAATAGCCAGAAACATCTTAAAAAGGAAAAGCAAATTTGGAGGACTCTCACTTCCAAACTTTAAATCACATTACCTAGCTACAGTGGTACAAACAGCATGGTATTATCATAAAGACAGACACATAGACCAATGGAACCGAACTGATGGTTCAAAAACAGACTCTCACATCTATGGTCAAGTGATTTTGACAAGTCTGTCAAACCCACCCAGCTGGGGCAGAACAGTCTATTCAACAAATGGTGCTGGAGAACTGGATATCCATAGCCAAAAGAAAGAAAGAGGACCCCTATCTCACAACTTACACAAAAATGAACTCAAAATGGATCAAAAACCTAAATATAAAAGCTAGAACCATGAAGTTCCTAGAAGAAAATGTAGGGAAACATCTTCAAGACCTAGTGGTAGATGGTGGATTCTTAAACCTTACACTGAAAGCTTGAGCAACGAAAGAAAACATGGATAAATGGGACCTCCTCAAACTTAAACATTTCTGTGATTCAAAGGACTTCATCAAGAAGGTAAAAAGGTAGCTCCCTCAATGGGAGAAAACATTTGGAAAGCACATATCTAGTAAGGGTTTGATTTCCATTCTATGTAAAGAGATCATACAACTCAACAACAAAAGAGCAAGCAATCCAATTAAAAAATGGGCAAAAAATTTAAATAGACATTTCTCCAAAGAGGAAATACAAATGGCCAAAAAGCACATGAAAAAATGTTCCATATCACTAGCTATTGGGAAATGCAAATCAAAATGACAATGAGATATCATCTAACACCACATAGAATGGCCATTATTAAAAAAACAGAAAACAATAAGTGCTGGAGAGGATGTGGAGAAATAGGAACGCCCCTTCACAGTTGGTGGGACTGTAAAATAGTGCAGCCTCTGTGGAAGACAGTTTGGCAGTTCCGCAGGAAGCTAAATATAGAATTGCCATATGATCCAGCAATTCCTTTACTAGGAATATATCCAGAAGAACTAAAAACGGACATCTGCACACCGATGTTTATAACAGCATTATTCACAATTGCCAAAAGATGGAAACAACCTGTGCCCATCAACCAATGAATGGATAAACAAAATGTGGTATATACATACAATGGAAGACTATGCTGCAGTAGAAGAAATGAAATTGGTACACATATGATAACATGGATGAATCTTTTAGACATTATGCTAAGTGAAGTAAGCCAGACACAAAAGGACAAATATTGCGTGGTCTCATTAATATGAACTAAATATGAAAAATAAACGCATGGAGTTAAAACCAAAGTGTAGGTTATTAGGAGAGAAGAGGATGGTTGAGAAGGACTACTGATGCTTAATGTATGTAGAAGTTTTAATTAACTGGACTGTAAAAGTGTGGAAATGGATAGAGTTGATGGTAACACATTACAGTGAGTAGCAGCTTCTTTATAAATGGGATTGTGGCTGAAAAGGGTAGTCTGGGGAAGTAAATATCAATGGAAAGAAAGCTAGAGAATAATCTAGGGACTGAACAATACAGTGAACCCAGAGGCGGATAATAATTGTGGTTGATGGTACAGATGCAAGAGTGTCCTTCTGGGAGCTAAAGCAGATGTATGTCACTATTGCAGGGTGGTGGGAATGTGGAGAAGTATGGGCAAAATATAATTGGTGTAACCTATGGACTGTGGTTAACAGTAATACTGTAACATTCTTGCCTCAATGTCAAAGATGTACTATGTTGATAATGGGGGGGGGTATGGAAAAAGTGTGTCAAATGTATGGTATGGACCATGGTTGGTGGTAATAGTCTGATGATATTATCTCATAATCTGTAATAAATATTCTACCACGGTGTGGTGTGTTGGTGAAGGGGGGTTGTATGGGAATTCTACACATGTGCATGATTGTTTTGTAAGTTCACAAGCTCTGTAATAAAAATATATTTAAAAAAATAGGGTGGGTTGAGGGAAAAACCTCCCAAATGTAAGACATGGACTATAGTTAGTAATAATATTTTGACGATATGCTTGTATAGTTTGTAACAAATGTATCACAACAATGAAAGATGTTGGTGGAGGGGTGACGTATGAGACCCCTGTATGATGCTATGCATGTTTGTTTTATAAATTCACAACTTTTACTATACACTTATTGTTTATGTATGTTCATGTATGAATGACATACTTCAATAAAAAATATATTAAAAATTAAAATGGTGTAAAATACTTTTTATTTATTGAAAATAAAGAAATTTATATAGCAAAATTTTTAGTTCTTAGCCATGAGGTATTTTCTTACATTTCTCCTGAGACTCAAACACATAAGGTTTCTGGTTATTAGGAGCTGTCGGGTAAAATGCCAAATTAAATGAGAGGAAAGCTTTTTTCCATCTTTTTTCAAGGCTATGTAAAGGAATCACCTTCAATTAAAAAGAGCAAAGCAGAGAAGATAATAGATAAATGGTGACATGTTTGGCATGATGAATGTGCAGCTGATTCCATGCAGCTTCAAGAAAATGTTACAGTCATAAGGAGAGTTACCATTTTCTTCACTAAATAATACAGAGACAAAAAACCCAAATGTTCTTGTCACTTGCAATTCAACGATGGTCATCAAACGCCATTTACATAACATACATGATACATTTTTAAGACACATCTATATCTCTCAATGGTCAAAGATCTCAATCATGTTATCAGCCCTTGGAGCGTTGCACAGCATGGGTCATGGCTCATGAGCTGGCCTGGAAGTTAGTGAGCTCAGACAAAATGTGAAAACTGGTGGTTGGAGGGCAAATGGAAGAGAGAACTGACATACATTAAATGGGTTTTGAAATTTAACCTTTTAGATACTTAAAGAAGAAAGAGAAACATGTGAAACTTTGGAAGCATTTCTTCTTCCAAAAGATAAGGATAAACACCCGCAACCAGCATTCTTCTTTTGACTTGAGCTTCAACTTTACATCAATCTGGTCTGTTAATTGTCAGCTCTGCTCAATAACATTGCATCTGAAATAACTGAGTTAAATACAAAACAGGATTCTTATTTCTCCAATAAAACAGTATTTCACTAACTACATGATCTAAGCATCCATAGTAAACAAATATAACTTTATAGAGGGAAGGAAAAAACCTTGTTAAACATCCCTTCCTACTACCCCATCTGCACATTTTGTATTAGGAATCAGAAGAAATTCACACCTCTGAATTTGAATTATAAGCAGATTGCTACCAAAAAAATGTGTCTCATCACTGGCTTCAGGAAGAACTTTAAATTCCTGGAGCAAAAAATAGCACTTCTGTCAGCTTCAAATACCTCCTATCTGCATGTTAATTTCAAGGGGCTCATAGAAACTTTGCCAACTCCATGTCACTAATCCTCACAGTTGGACGATTGTCATAGCGGATTTTTCATTTACATTAGAGACGGGTTAGCTGACTTGAAGAAAAACAGTTCAGGTTTCCTCTCAATTTAGTCATTGAGTTTGGGAGACCTGGGAAGCCAGAGTCATGTCACATGCTCTGGATGGAGCCCACGCAAATGTTGCAAGCAGCTGTTGCTTGCCATTATACCATTTATGAAAGTGTAATTTACATACATACCAGGTGCCTTCCACCCTACTCCTGTGCTGAGATCCTCACTGACCAATCCATTAGACATCATCCTTTCAGGGCCTCAACCACCCTCAAAGTTTCCATCTTTGAGAGAAATAAAGCTTTGTGACATAAATGTAATATATAAGCAAAGAAGACTCAATTAAGAAAAACTCCATGTGGGAGCAATTCTGACTCTCTCCCATCCTCTCCATCCTCTCCTTGCAGAAGCTTTGCCACTCCAGTCTTCCAGGCTCACTTCCATCAGTGCCTTCATGGTTTTAACCATTGCCTCAATCTCTCTGGACCATTATTTTTAAATGAACCTCAAATTTTACAGTTTGGAAAACTAAACAATAAAAAGAATATCTTTAGAATAGACTTCCCTACAAGCACAGACTTCCTTTCTAAAAGTTGTTCATCTTAGCCACAAAATGACTTGATGGGTGCAGTCTACCAGTTTATAGGTTTTCTATTCTAGAACTGATGTTGTTTGAGTAGCACTGCAAATCTCTTTTTTGAAATTAATTCTTACTTCAATTGTTTTTCTTTTCAACTTAGCTGTCTAGCGGTGGGGCTGGAGTAGGAATAATTGGAACTTTCCAAGAGAAATGTTTGTAGTAAGTGTGAAATGGAAGCTTCTTCTTTCCATAAAGGCATGAAAACATAGACCCACTTTATGGAAGATAACATATCATCCCAGGGAAAAGTAGGATGCTAGTTAGCAGAAGAATAAATGTAGAGAAAGAAGAAATAGATGGAAATAAATAGCTACTTTTTTTTCAGCAAATTTTGCCTGAGATAAGCAATGATGCTTAGACTAAAATAACTTGCTTAATGCAATAGCTCATGAAATGGCAGAGTTGGCATTTGAACCTAAGATATCTGAGCCCAAAATCTGAGCTTCTTCTGATATAACACATTACCTCATTCACAAATTCAGTCATGTTTCAAATGGGATTCTCATTCATTCATTTACTCAGCAAATAGTTATCAAGCACAATCCAGGAACTATGCTAGGACTTGTAAAGGTGAGTATACATAATAAAACCAAGGGCCTGGGCCCAAGATTTTACACTTTAGTAGAACTCATAATATAAAAATAGGAAGAATTATAACAGATTTTCATAATAAGGCCATTTTCTACTAATTAGACCAAGCCATCAGAGTCAGATACTCACAAAGTTGAATTAAGAACCCGAAGAAGCAATTGGATATTTTACCAGAGTTAACTCCAATTTTACATGCTTTTGATAGAGTTTCTGTATCTTTCTCTCTCTCCCTCCCCCAATTCTCTCTCAGAATCAATGTGATAATGTCACTGCTGTTGAGGGTACCTCAAGGGCAGCAGATAGTAAGCTAGTAAACTTGAGAATCACTGCATAGGCTATTTAGGCTAATATTTTGGGTTGGCTTGAAAAAGGAGAAAAGAAATATAAATCAAGAAATGACCTTGAGAAGAGCAGCAATAAAACTTTAATGAGGACAATGCCAAAGGCTAGATTTCAGTGTCAGTAAAAACACACCTGAAAGTATATTCCTGACACAGGAATGATTTGTGTGCATGAATGCCTAAGTGAAGCACTCCAAAAATGCAGCATCTTCACCTAAAAAAGCAAATCCTGATTTTAAAAAAATCTAAATGTGATCATTAACATTGTTTAATGTCTATTATACATACATATTCCTAGATATTTTATATACGTTGCTTTCACTTAGGTAGCTGTCATTTCTGTACTAATCCCAGTTTAAGAAACTGAAAATCAAAATTGGAAAGTATGGTCCTCCAAGGTAAAAAGTTTAGTTAATTGGTGACAGAACTAGGGTATGAACCAGAAAAGATATCCTGACAATAAAGCCCCTGCTATTCTCATAATTCCTCAGCGCTCCTCTAGGCAAATGGGCTTTAAAAGCACTTCTGGGCATACAACAAATATGAAAAAGCTAAAGTTTCTTTGGTCTCCTATCAAATAGTATGCTTGTGCATATGAAAATATTTACTGGTCTTTTTCTATGTGCCAACCCTCTCTTTCAGATGTGATGGCTTTTTCAGTGACAAAAGTAAAAATGCTTTTCTTACGGAGCTTATAAGTAGGTAAAATAAATTAAAAATCTAAATAAAAATATATCAGATGGTATTATACATGCTATGGAAAGTGAAAAATAAGTTAAGGAATACAAGGCATTCTGGGGGTGGGGGAAGAATAATTTTAAAGAGGGTTATCATCCAATGCTTCCATAATCAAATGATATTTGAAAGAGACCTAGAGGAAATGAAGGTGCAAGCTAAGCACATATCCACAGGTAGAGAATTCTAGGCATAAGGAACAGATACAGATCATGTTTGGTATGTTTGGCCACCAAAAAGAGGCTCACTGTAGCTGGAGTAGAGGGCGTGAGGAAGAGAATGGGAGGAGATGAGGCTGGCGAGATTCAGAGCACCAAGCTTTGTGAGGCCTTGAAGGCCACTGTTCGATTTTGACCTTTATTCTAGCTAAGATGGAAAGGTTTGGAAGGTTTTACTCAAAAGAGAAACATATTCTGACTTACATATTAAAATGGTCACTTTAAATGGTGGATTAAATAAAATGGATCAGGAATAAGCAAGAAGGTAAGCATGGAAATCAATTACGAGGCTATTGCAATAATCCATGGGAGATATTGCTGGTGGCTTAAACCACGGTAATAGGATTAAGGGTAATAAAAAATGTTCAAATTCTCGTGCATTTGAAGCTAGAGCCAGATGTGCAGTGGGAAAGGAAATAGAAACAGAGGAGACCTCCACAGCCACCTAATGCCATATCTATTCGCCTTCCTTTGTTACTGACTTAGCCTTCCTTGCCCTTTCTGTGAATGAAGTCCTAATTTTTCTACCTAAAGTATCTGAGCTAATCAGGAAGGAATTTGCCAATCAGTGAGATAGAAAACACTATTAAAGGAAAAGTGTTCTGGTAGGAGAAGAGAAGGATAATAGGGGTTTGATTTTGGATGTGTTAAATATAAGGTGGCTTACGATTAAATGAGGATGTCAAATAGTTGGACATACAGGTTTAAAGTTCAGAGAACAAGTTATGGCCTAATTATATAAATGTATAAACCAGGAGAGTATAAATAATGTTTAAAGATATAGAACTCAATCTAATGACCAAAGAATGACTATACCTAAAGAAGTTAAGAAATGTGAGAGCTGAGTCCAGACTATGTCAATATTTAGAAGTCAGTGAGATGATAAAGAAAAAAAAAACAAAGAAATACCCTGAAAAGGAAAATAGTTAGGTAGAAGGAGAACTGAAAAACATTGATGTCTAAAAACAAAGAAATGAACAATTATGTCAAATTCTGATAAGAGTTAGAATAAAACAATCTGATTGATCATTGGATTGAGTTAAGTGGAAGCCATCAGTGAGGTCCACAAGAGCAGCTTTAATAGAGTGGCAAGGACAAAACCTGACTGCAATGAGTTGAAGGGGGAAGAAATGGAGCCAGCAAGAACAAGCAGCAAGGGGCAAGAAGGGGCCAGGAAGAGTTGCCGGTTTCAGGTGTGAGAATACTGTCCTCTAGAGGGGTGGGAGCCATGAATAGAATCAGAAATACCATCATCCCTGGGCCCACTTATCTCGCAGTGGAAAAATCAAATGAAATGAATTTGATAATTTATGTAACAGTGGTCTAAGAGACTGACAGAGGAAATGGACTAGATAAATATAATGGGCACATCAAGGGCCCATTTAAAGCTAACCATCATCAACGTAAAGCAAGGTGAGGCAGCAAGATTGTTTTTTTCTCCAGGCACATAAACCTGCCAATAATACATGGGGCAGGAGAAATAATAATGATATCCATTTAATAAAAACTTCCCATGCCAAGCTTCACTACACATACCTTAAAGGATTATTTCACTTAATTTTCACAACAATCCCATTAGGTAGTTACAACTAATATTCACAACTTTATAGATCACAAAATATCACACAATGAGTAACTGGCAAATCTAGGGTTTGACCATGGTGGTTAGGAGCCTGTATTCTTAACTATTATTCTACAGTGCCTCTTCCTCAGAACTATTTCATTCTTTGACCATGGCCTCATTGACTTTTCTAAGTCTGATTAGTAAACAGGTCCATTTCTTCTCAAGTTCCAGCTCCAACCTCTCCCTTGAGGACCAGACAAAAAAATCTAATGACCCACCTGACTTTCCCACTGGATCTCTAATTCAAAATCAATATGGCCCCAGAGCAACTATTTACTCCCTCTCCCCAAGACTGCCCCTTTCATATTCTTCCCCATCTCCTGATATAATAGTTAATAGATTCAAAAATTCTAAAATTTTGATGGTAAGATAGTCCATAATTGTGAAAAAAGGAAAGAAAAAAGTCACTGCAATAGAAATTTTAAACGGTATAGAGGCATTAAAAAATGGATGAACAGACTATTAAAATAACTGAAAAACCTGCAAAATTATATACCTACTATAATTACAGCTATGTATGTATGTAAGTATGTGGGGAAAAGTATAAAAGAATATGTGCAAATGAAAGTATTTACCCATCAAGATAGACAATTTATATTTCTTTTTGAAAATTACAATTTTGTTAAAATTCTCTTCACAGCTAAGGGAGACAAAAGCAAGCTATTCAATATACATGTACAACATTTGAGGCAAAAAAAAAAAAAAAAGCCAATGCTCTCAGAAGAAAAAAAAAAAGGCTTTAAAGTGTTTCTGAATGATTCTCCTTCAAATATGCCTATGAAGCCACTAGATTCCTTTCAGGCCCTCTCACTAAAACTTTAATCTATTTTCAAAGTATTTAGAGGTTTCGACTTCACTTCTGGCAGCTCAGGAATGTAGTAAATAATGATTGAGGAGTGCTTTTGTGAGGATGATAACAGCAGCAAGAACATAAGTAAGGAGAAAACCAAGGGAGTCCCTTCTAATCTTCCCAAAACACAAACCTTTCATTTTCGTTAAATAGTTCAACTGCTTCCTGCCAATATGATCATTTGCGATGGCTACACACTCAGATTTTGTATCTACTAAAGAAGAGCCTGCTTACAAATACTAGTTTTGAAAGGGCCAATGCTGCTGAGTATAAGATAATGGTATTATTAAGTAAATGGAAATGAAAAAAATATATCAAGAGTTAAAACGATAGTGTTTTCAAACCGTAAATAAGTGCAAGAATATTTTCACCCCTAACAAGGAATGTGGCATCGTAAAGATGAATGCTATTCTTTGACAAATAGGTATAATACTTTGTTTGGCTGGGTTGAGTTAGATTGGAAAGCCCTGAAAGCTCTTGTGCAATGTGGTGTTTTGTCTTGCCTGCCTTCAATGAGGGGTCAGCAGGGTTGAAAAGAGAGTGTTTGTGGGTGTGTGTGCACAAGCACATATGCTGGATAGAGGAAGGAATATGTTATTTAGGGCTCAAGAAGGAACCCTCCCCCCAATCACTGTCCCCCCCCC